>JAGIQG010000032.1:6838352-6940852 GCA_024679065.1 Sphyrna mokarran
ATAGAATAATGGGCAGGCCATTTAGCACTGAGGTGAGGACAGATTTCTTCATCCAGACAGCTTAGAATTCCTCTATGATTCTATTGGACCAAATGTGGGCCATTGGGACTAGTTTACGGGTTTAAAAAAGAGATGGCATGGACAAGATGGGCCGAAGGGCCTGTTTCCATGCTCCAAACCTCTATGACTCTTGACCTCGTTGTGGAGGCTCAAATATTATATTCCGAACGTTGATGGATAGATTTCTACATATTTCAGGGGGCATGGAGATAGTGTGGGAAAATGGCATTGATGGGCTAAACGGCCTACTCCTATTTTCCGTGTTTCCAAACGTGGCAGCCATTTTGTGCACAGCAAGCTCCCACACGTGATAATGACCAGCTAATCGGCTTTGAGCGTTCGTTGAGGAATAAGTGTTGATCAGGTCTGAGGGAGGACTTATTTGTAAATGATAAGGTTTACACTCATCTGAAGAAAGATCCTGAAACCCATCAATGCAACCCACCAATGGGTGGCATGGTGGCACAGTGGTTAGCATTGCTGCCTCACAGCGCCAGGGGACCTGGGTTCGATTCCTGCTCTCAGGCCACTGTCTGCGTGGAGTTTGCATGTTTTCCCCATGTCTGTGTGGGTTTCCTCTGGGTGCTCCGGTTTCCTCTCCCAATCCGAAAGACACGCTGGTTAGATGTATTGACTATGCTAAATTCTCCCTCAGTGTACCCGAGTGTGGCATGCAGGGGATTTTCACAATAACTTCACTGCAGTGTTAATGTAAGCCTACTTGTGAGTCTAATAAATAATAAAACAGTTCACAAGCTAACTCTGGATCTGTCACTTTGTCCCCAGAGAGAAAATACTTACAAAGAAAATGAAAGAAACCATATCTTTTCCAATCCGTAGCGATAGTTACTAACGACAGATAATACCTTTGAGCTGTATCAAAAATATCAAATTAAATAAAAATGAGTCTAACCTTTAAATTTACCTGATTATCCAGCAGGAACAATTTTCCTTTAACTGACCCTCAAAGCAGTTAGAATCTAATGACCCTTGAAACAATTAACTTCTAACTGACCCTTGAAACAATTAGTCTCTAACTGACCCTCGAAGCAATTAGTCTCTAACTGACCCCAGAAGCAATTAGTCTCTAACTGACCCTCGAAGCAATTAGTCTCTAACTGACCCCAGAAGCAATTAGTCTCTAACTGACCCTCGAAGCAATTAGTCTCTAACTGACCCTCGAAGCAATTAGTCTCTAACTGACCCTCGAAGCAATTAGTCTCTAACTGACCCCAGAAGCAATTAGTCTCTAACTGACCCTCGAAGCAATTAGTCTTCAACTGACCCTCGAAGCAATTAGTCTCTAACTGACCCTCGAAGCAATTAGTCTCTAACTGACCCCAGAAGCAATTAGTTTCTAACTGACCCCAGAATCAATTAGTCTCTAACTGACCCCAGAAGCAATTAGTCTCTAACTGACCCCAGAAGCAATTAGTCTCTAACTGACCCTCAAAGCAATTAGTCTCTAACTGACCCTGAAAGCAATTAGTCTCTAACTGACCCTCAAAGCAGTTAGTCTGTAACTGACACAAGAAGGCATAACAATTATCATTTTTGACCTGGAAGAGGCACATGTAAACGGTTCAAGAAGTCACCTACTCAGGAACAGTTAGGGGTGGGCAATAAATGCTGGGCCTAGCCAGCAACACTCACATCCGCTGAATGAATGAAAAAACATACAGCTGCACTTCAGTAATACCATAGCATATGCTGAAGGAGATAATCTCGACTTTAGGAAGCACAGTGGAGATTGTGCCCCTGTCTACATTAACAGTGATGACGTAGAAATGGTTGAGAGTTTTGGGTTTCTAGGTGTCTAGATCACCAACAACCTGTCCTGGTTCCCCCCCCCATGCTGATACTATAGTTATGAAAGTCCACCAACGCCTCTACTTTCTCAGAAGACTAAAGAAATTTGGCGTGTCAGCCAAGACTCCCACAAACCTTTACAAGCATCTTTACAAGTGTAGATCTCCGTCTACACTTCCTGCTGCCTCGGAGAAGCAACCAGCATAACCAAGGAGCCCATGCATCCCGGATGTTCTCTCTTCAAATGTTTCTCTGTGGGCCCTGGAGGAGGAGAAGGGAATTATTTGGGGCCGTTTGTCCTGGGATGCTCCCACCCTCTACCGTCACGCTCTGCCTGGCAACAGCTCAGACCCACTCCCTGAATGGTCAGGACCTGTCTGTTTGGTGGCTAGCTGCCTGCCTGATGAATGTGAACGTAATTACAATAATGGATAGACCTCTTCGCTGTTAGAATGAGCATGGAGCATGAGCATGGGGAGGGTGGAGGGGGAACAGTGCATGCAGTTGGATGGCCCAGCTAATTTAGTCATTTAAATTGGACTAGAATATTCTAAATGGGGTGATGGGCCTGGAGAAGGTTGGAGAGTTTAAGAGCAAAGAACTGTACAGTTCAGGCCCTTCGGCCCTCCAAGCCTGCGCTGCTTGTGTTGTCCTATCTCGATCAATCCTTCTATTCCCTATCTGTTCATGTGCCCATCCAGATAAGTCTTAAGTGTCGCTAATGTATCTACTTCAGTCACCTCACTTGTTGATGCATTCCAGGCCCCCACCACTCTCTGTATAAAACTGCCCCCCCCCCCTCCCCATATCTTCACTGAGCCTTTCCCCCTTAGCTTGAACTTCTGCCCCCTTGTAACTGTCATTCCTGCCCTGGGAAAAAGCTTCCAACTGTTTACCTGATCTAAAACCCTTCATAATTGTACAAACTTCCATCAGATTGTCCCCCTCAGTTTCCGTCTTTCCAGGGAAAACAATTCCGGTTTATTCAATCTCTCCTCACAGACCAGGCAACACCCTGGTAAGCCTTTTTTCTGCACTCCCTCCAAAGCCTACATGTCCATCTGGTAGTGTGGTGACCAGAGTTGGATGTAGTATTTTCCAAGTGTGATCTAACCAATGTTTTATATAACTGCCGCATAATTTGCCAACTCGATGCCCTGTTGTTATTTGTGAAGCTTTCGGAGGAATGATTAAATTGTGGCTTTGCTGGCTTTGGGGTGGGGTGATGGGGGGGAGGATGCGGAGTATAGTTTGGGTGTGGGATTGCTCTCCTGCTGGAGAGCTACCATGTTCTCCAGCGAAGGTCCTGACTTCACCGCCCCCTCCCTCGGGCTGGCATGTGGGCCCCAGATGTTTCACTGCTGGTGGGTGAGGTTGCCCTTATGCACCGCAGTCAGATGCTGCGTCATCCTGTAGCTTGTGGTGAGCTATTCCAGGACTAGCTTCCCAGCACAGCAGTAAGCATTCTATAAAATTGAGAAATCTGCTGCACACGGGACAGGCCCTCAGCTTTTGGGGAGTGTGCCATTAGGCTTGAGGTAGTTAGGTTTTTGTTAAATATCCTCATTCCCTCCAGCCTTCCTCCTCAGCCCTCCCTATCTTGGTCACCTCCTTCAGCCAGGCAACCCTCTTTGCACCCTCCCCTGCCCAAGCTTTCTGCACCTTTTTACCCTTGATGACCATTACCTCAGAAACCTGGGGTCTTGGGACTTCCTCCCCCCACATTCACCCCCTCTCCTGCCTCAAGCTTCTCCTTAAAACCTACCGCTGCGGCAGGGCTGGAAAATCTCTGTTGACATCACCGGGACTGGAAGATCCTGCCATCAGGAAGGACTGGAAAATTCCGGCTTCCACCCTTGACCAAGCCTTTGGCGATCTGTTTAAATATTTCGGCAAATTGCTGTCAAATTTATAGAAACATAGAGAACAGGAGCAGGAAGAGGCCATTCAGCCCTTCGAGCCCGTTCCGTCATTCACTAAGATCCTGGCCGATCATCCAACTCACTCCCCTGATCCTGCCTTCCCCCATATCCTTTGATCTCCCAAGAACGCGATCTAATTTCTTCTTGGAATTATCCAACTTCTTAGCCTCAACTGTTTTCTGTGGTAGCGAATTGCACAGGCTCACCACTCTTGCGAAGGCAATAGCCTAGTGGTGTCAGCACTAGGTTATTAAAGTAATCCAGAAAATCAGCTAATGTTCTGTGTTCGAATCCCGCCACAGCAGATGGTGGAATTTGAAGTCAATTAAAAAATATCTGGAATTAAGAATCAACTGATGACCATGAAACCATCGCCAATAATTGGAAAACTGATCTGGTTCACTAATGTTCTTTGAGGGAATGAAATCTGTTGTCCTTTCCAGGTCTGGCCTACATGCGACTCCAGAGCCACAGCAATGTGGTTGACTCTCAAGGGATGGGCAATAAATGCTGGCCATTCAGTGACACATATGAACAAAAAAACTCATTGGGTGAAGAAATGTATCCTCATCTCAATCCTAAATGGTTTACCCCATACCCTTAGACTCTCCCACCAACTTTTGTGCAGCTACCCTGTCTAGTCCTGTTAGAATTTGGACAACACGGTTGCACAGTAGTTAACACTGCTGCCTCACGGCATCAGCGACCTGGATACGATTCCTGGCCTTGGGTCACTTTCTGTACAGGGTCTGCACATTCTCCCCGTGTCTGCATGGGTTTCCTCTGGGTGCTCCAATTTCCTCCCATATCCAATAATGTGCAGGTTAGGTGGATTGGCCATGCTAAATTGACCCTTAGTGTCCAAAGATCTGCAGGTTAGGTGGATTGACCATGCTAAATTGCTCATTAGTGTTGAAAAATGCATAGGTTAAGTGGATTAGTCAGGCTAAATTGCCCTTTAGTGTCTAAAGATGTACAGATTAAATTCTCCCTCAGTATCAGGGGATAAGCAGGGTACATATCTGGGGTTATGGGGATTTATAGGGCCTGGCTGGGATTGTTGAGGGTGCAGGCTCGATGGGCTGAATGGTCTGTAGTGATTCGATGATTCTATTCCAAGAATTTTATCGGTTTCTATGAGATGCCCCATCTAAACTGCAGTAAATACAATCCTAACTGACTCAATCTCTACGGGGCGGGTTAGTCCCACCATGCCAGGAATCAATGTGGTAAATCTTCACTGCTTTACCGGGGAGCTTTGGGTTGTTTTGCTAACGTTTAGCGACACGTTGTTGGTGCTAACTAGTTTGGCCGTAGTTCCATGGGTAATATTGAGTAACCATAACCAAGTGAGCACTCTTCCTTTTGGTATCTCGGTAACCAACGCTGTGTTCATTAGCAGACAGGAATCGAGAGGGATTATAATCCTCAACTAATCCGATCGATCCCTCAGGAGTAGCTCATTTAACCTCATTATCTGACGTGTTCTGTCTATATCTCTTCCTTTCCTTTCTCGAATTTGTATTAAATTGGGTTACCAATGATCAATGATTTGATTTATTATTGCCACATATATTGGGATATAGTGAAAAGTATTGTTTGTTTTATTCATTGCTGGGTATCGCTGGCTAGGCCAGCATTTATTGCCCATCCCGAGTTACCCCTTGAGAAGGTGGCAGTGAGCTGCCATCTTGAATCGATGCGGTCCCCATGCTGTGGGTTGACCCACAATGTGGGTGGGGAGGGAATTCCAGGATTTTGACCCAGCGACTGAATGGAACGGCTGAGATATTTCCAAGTCAAAATGGTGAGTAACTTGGAGGGGAACTTGTAGGTGGGGGTGTTCCCTGTGTATCTGCTCCCCTTGTCCTTCCAGATGGAAGTGGTCATGGCTTTTGGAGATTCTATCTAAGGATAGTAGTGCATAGTACAGGGCTAGTTACTGAGCATAGCGGGTGAGGGGCCAATAGTCCCCTTGTTACTCGTTAGTCCCCCAGTCAATGGTGGGCTGTCTCACCACAGGGGGCAGGGATGGGAAATCCCACAGAGGATTAACAAACCGACCCTTTTGTCAGAACTCAAACAGGTTAGAATCTTTATTATGGGTTTTATTCTCTCTGCTTCTCTGAATCCCTCTTTAAGACTGTCCTGGAAGCTTTGATCAATCTTCAGCAGCCTCTTTACGTTGCTAGGCGTCCATTTTGTTTTCTATGTGAAGCATTCTGGGTTAATGATGGAAAATAGATTGGAGCTGGTATGTGAGTGACAGTCTACGGTTTCCTTTTGTGACTCAGCCGATGTTCTTCAGTTTAGAAAGACACCGGAGGTTGAGAGAGTCAGAGTTGGCGAGGATTTGCAGTGACTAATTCCTATGTTATCAGTAAAAGAGTTGCCAAAGCCTTCTGTACTTCTCGGGAAATGTGATCCTCGCAATTCTTGTCATTGAGCAGAATCTCTGCAGTGCAGAAGTGGCCATTCTGCCCATCAGTCCCATACCAACTATCTGACAGAGTATTACATTCCAGGCCCTTTCTCCCCCTCACCCTATCCCCGTAACCCCGCATGGCCAATCCATCTAACCTCACATCTTTGGACATTGAGGGGAAATTTACCATGGTCAATCCCCCTAACCTGTACATCTTTGGATATTAAGGGGCAATTTAGTTAGTCTCTCCAATGATGACCATAATATTATCATGTCAATTTGAATTCAATAAAAAATATCTGGAATTAAGAATTTACTGATGAGCATGAAACCATTGTCAATTGTCGGAAAAATCCATTTGGTTCACTAATTTCCTTTAGGGAAAGAAATCTGCTGTCCTTCTCGGTCTGGTCTACATGTGACTCCAGACGCACAGCAATGTGGTTAACTCTTAACTGTCCACTGAAATGGCTGAGCGAGACATTGAGTTTAAGGGCAATTAGGGATGGGCAATAAATACTAGTCTTGTACAGTGAAAAGTATTGTTTCTTGCGTGTTCTACAGACAAAGGTTAATATGAAATAGCTGTCAGGTGTAGTTGAATGGTAGTTGTTAGATTAGCCTTTTGACTGTGAAGCATTTTGGGATATTGTGTGGTTGGTTAGGCGTTATATAAATGTAAGTCCCTGCTCCATTTTGTTACTGCAGTTCCCCTCGCTGTCTCTCTCTCTCTAAAGTGTTGTGTTGTTGGTGTGAGGAGTGAGTGTGTTGTTTGAGATGAAGCTCTGCGGGCCAGCAGGGTGTAGTTGATATGGCATTACTGAGAGGCCTGTTTGGGTGCACTGAGGGAGAATTTTAGCACGGCCGATGCACCCAACTGTGGACTGTGGGAAATAATTGGAGCACCCAGAGAAAACGCACGCTAACACAGGGATAAACTCCACACAGACAGTGACCTATGCCAGAATCAAACCTGGATTCCTCGCGCTGTGAGGCAGCAGCGTTAACCACCGTCCTGCCCTGTACTGCAGGAATTGGGTTGGGTGTAGTAGCCCCTCCCATCCATTGACTCTGTTTACATTTCCTGCTTCCTCAGAGGAACAACCAGCATAATTAAGGACCCCCACACACCCCCAACATTCTCTCTTCCACCTTCTCCCATCGGGAAAAAGAGACAAAAGTCTGAGGTCACCGACTCAAGAACAGCTTCTTCCCTGCTGCCATCAGGCTTTTGAACGGATCTATCTTATATTAAGTTGATCTCTCTCTACACCCTGGCTGTGACAGTAACATTACATTCTGCACTCTGTCCTTTCCTTCTCTGTGAATGGTAAGCTTTATCTGTATAGTGCCTAAAAAACAATAAAATACTTTTAATACTGTAAAATACGTTTAAAATACTTTCAATAAAATATTTTTCACTGTATCCCAATACATGTAACAATCATAAATCAAATCAAATATTAAGTTGATATTTCCCTACACCCTGGCTGTGACAGTAACACTACATTCTGCACTCTGTCCTTTCCTTCTCTATGAACGGTATGCTTTGTCTGTATAGTGTGTAAAAAATAATGCTTTTCACTCTATACCAATACATGTGACAATGATAAATTGAATCAAAATGAAAGAGGGGAGGCTTCATCAAATGCAATAATGCAGTGAAGCCTTTCACGGTCGAGCTCTCTCCCTCCGCTCGGGGGTGTTGGACGGAGGCATTTATTGCCGTCTCTGTACAATACACCTCATTCTTCAAAGCACTCCTGTGGTGTCTGTGAATAAAGAGTTCTTGTGTCTTTATTTCTCACCACGGCAAGTGGAAGTCCTGTCACTGCCTCTTCCTATTGTGGGGCAGTGAGTGTGCTGATAAGCGCGCAGCGTGCGTCCCCGACAGCTCGGGAACAAAGGCACACACACACACACCCGGGGGCTGTGTCCGATGGAAGGAAGACAGTGTGCAGCTGCAGGATACATCTGGCCAGCAGTTCCTGCAGTCAGAGGAAGGACGGGCCCCGCGCTCGCTCTGACTCTCCTATTTAAAGGTCGGAAGCCAGCAATAACCCCGAGGGTCCAGCCCTGGGCCTGTCACCCAGAGGTTCTAACCAGCCTCTCTGCTCCCCGAGAGAGCCAGACCTCCAAACAGGACACTTCCTTATTTAAATAAAAAAGGACTGAAAAGTAAAATTCAGCTCAGAGTGTTTTGCAAATATTCCCTCGAGGGAATGAAAGCCTGGTTAGGGGCGGCACAGTGGTTAGCACTGCTGCCTCACAGGGATCTGTGTTCGATTCCCAGTTCACAGTGCCTGCACGTTCTTCCAGTGTCTGCGTGGGTTTTCTCTGGGTTTCCTCCCACAGTCCGAAAGATGCGTAGGTTGGGTGGATTGACCGTGGTAGATGTGTGGGGTTTCGGGATAGAGCCTGGGTACGATACGCTATGGATAGCAGAGTGGTTAGCACTGCTGCCTCACAGCGCCAGGAACCCAGTTCGATTCCCGGCTTGGGTCACTGTCTGTGTGGAGTTTGCACGTTCTCCCCGTGTCTGCGTGGGTTTCCTCCGGGTGCTCCGGTTTCCTCCCACAGTCCAAAAGACATGCTGGTAATGGTGCATTGGCCGTGCTAAATTCTCCCTCAGTGTACCCGAACAGGTGCCAGAGTGTGGCGACTGGGGGATTTTTCACAGTGACTTCATTGCAGTGTTAACGTAAACCAAATTTGTGACGAATAAACAAACTTTTTATCTTTTAAAATCAGTTCAGGTTGCAGTGAGTCACCTTGAAGTCACTCGCTGGTCTTTGATTTCCCAGCAAAACGTTCCCACTTTTCCCAGAGGGAAATGTTTTATTTTTCCAGCTGGACGTTTGAGTGGAGTGGGTCCCTTCTCTCCCTTAGACTCTGGCCTGTAGCCCAGGGACCCTGACTCAGTGTTAAAACTGTCTCCTTTCCTTCGCAGCTGAGTTTGGAACATAGGATTTTTAAAGATTATTTCTAAGTGTCACAAGTAGGCTTACATTAACACTGCAATAAAGTTACTGTGAAAATCGCCTGCGAACACAGGAATCAGGAGCAGCAGTTGGCAATTCAATCCATTGAGCCTGCTCCACCATTCAATTAAATCATGGCCGATCTCTCCCTGATCTCAAATCCACCTTTCCACCTGTCTCCCATATCCCCTTATCCCTTTTTTTTCAATCAGAAATATATCTATCTCTTTCTAGAAACTATTTAACAATTCAGACTCTCCTGCGCTATGGGGCAGCGAGTTCTACAAATTCACCACCCTCTGTGAGAAATAGTTCCTCCCCATCTCAGTTTTAAATCTACCGCCTCCCAATCTATACCCATGATCTCTTTTTCCAGACTGCCCC
The DNA here is from genome assembly GCA_024679065.1 of Sphyrna mokarran. Taxonomy (NCBI): domain Eukaryota; kingdom Metazoa; phylum Chordata; class Chondrichthyes; order Carcharhiniformes; family Carcharhinidae; genus Sphyrna; species Sphyrna mokarran. The sequence continues at coordinate 6,847,934 of JAGIQG010000032.1, forward strand.
TTAACTTTTGGTCTGTATTTATTTTTATTAATCCTTTTCAATATTTTATATACCTCGATCAGATCCCCTCTTGATTCTTCTGAACTCCAGTCAGTGTAAGTCTCACCCGGTGCTGATTCCGTGAAGGGCGAGATGGTGGAGTTCCAACAAAGATGAGGAGGAATTTCTTCATCCAGAGGGTGGTGAATCTGTGGAACTCTTTGCCACAGACAGCGTGGAGGCCGGGTCATTGAGCGTCTTTAAGACAGAGATATATCGGTCCTTGATTAATAAGGGAATCGGGGGTTATGGGGAAAAGGTGGGAGAATGGGGATGAGAAAAATATCAGCCATGATTGAATGGCAGAGCAGACACAATAGGCCGAATGGCTTAATTCTGCTCCAATGTCTTATGGTCTTATAGGTTAGGTGGACTGGCCATGCTAAATTGTCCTTTAGTGTCCAAAGATGTGTAGGATAGGGAGATTGGCCATGCTAAATTGCCCCTTAGTGTCCAGGGATGTGTAGGATAGGGAGGTTGGCCATGCTAAATTGTCCCTTAGTGTCCAAGGATGTGTAGGATAGGGAGATTGGCCATGCTAAATTGCCCCTTAGTGTCCAAAGATGTGTAGGATAGGGAGATTGGCCATGCTAAATTACCCCTTAGTGTCCAGGGATGTGTAGGATAGGGAGGTTGGCCATGCTAAATTGTCCCTTAGTGTCCAAGGGTGTGTAGGATAGGGAGATTGGCCATGCTAAATTGCCCTAGTGTCCAGGATGTGTAGGATAGGGAGGTTGGCCATGCTAAATTGCCCCTTAGTGTCCAAGATGTGTAGGATAGGGAGGTTGGCCATGCTAAATTGTCCCTTAGTGTCCAAGGATGTGTAGGATAGGGAGGATTGGCCATGCTAAATTGCCCCTTAGTGTCCAAGGATGTGTAGGATAGGGAGATTGGCCATGCTAAATTGCCCCTTAGTGTCCAAGGATGTGTAGGATAGGGAGATTGGCCATGCTAAATTGCCCCTTAGTGTCCAAGGATGTGTAGGATAGGGAGGTTGGCCATGCTAAATTGCCCCTTAGTGTCCAAGGATGTGTAGGATAGGGAGATTGGCCATGCTAAATTGTCCCTTAGTGTCCAAGGATGTGTAGGATAGGGAGATTGGCCATGCTAAATTGCCCTTAGTGTCCAGGGATGTGTAGGATAGGGAGGTTGGCCATGCTAAATTGTCCCTTAGTGTCCAAGGATGTGTAGGATAGGGAGGTTGGCCATGCTAAATTGCCCCTTAGTGTCCAAGGATGTGTAGGATAGGGAGATTGGCCATGCTAAATTGCCCCTTAGTGTCCAAGGATGTGTAGGATAGGGAGATTGGCCATGCTAAATTGCCCTAGTGTCCAAGGATGTGTAGGATAGGGAGATTGGCCATGCTAAATTGCCCTTAGTGTCCAAGGATGTGTAGGATAGGGAGATGCCATGCTAAATTGCCCTTAGTGTCCAAGGATGTGTAGGATAGGGAGATTGGCCATGCTAAATTGTCCCTTAGTGTCCAAGGATGTGTAGGATAGGGAGATTGGCCATGCTAAATTGCCCCTTAGTGTCCAAGGATGTGTAGGATAGGGAGATTGGCCATGCTAAATTGCCCCTTAGTGTCCAAGGATGTGTAGGATAGGGAGATTGGCCATGCTAAATTGCCCCTTAGTGTCCAAGGATGTGTAGGATAGGGAGGTTGGCCATGCTAAATTGTCCCTTAGTGTCCAGGGATGTGTAGGATAGGGAGGTTGGCCATGCTAAATTGTCCCTTAGTGTCCAGGGATGTGTAGGATAGGGAGGTTGGCCATGCTAAATTGCCCCTTAGTGTCCAGGGATGTGTAGGATAGGGAGGTTGGCCATGCTAAATTGCCCCTAGTGTCCAAGGATGTGTAGGATAGGGAGATTGGCCATGCTAAATTGCCCCTTAGTGTCCAAGGATGTGTAGGATAGGGAGATTGGCCATGCTAAATTGCCCCTTAGTGTCCAAGGATGTGTAGGATAGGGAGATTGGCCATGCTAAATTGCCCCTTAGTGTCAAGGATGTGTAGGATAGGGAGATTGGCCATGCTAAATTGCCCTTAGTGTCCAGGGATGTGTAGGATAGGGAGGTTGGCCATGCTAAATTGCCCTTAGTGTCCAGGGATGTGTAGGATAGGGAGGTTGGCCATGCTAAATTGTCCCTTAGTGTCCAGGATGTGTAGGATAGGGAGGTTGGCCATGCTAAATTGCCCTTAGTGTCCAGGGATGTGTAGGATAGGGAGGTTGGCCATGCTAAATTGCCCCTTAGTGTCCAAGGATGTGTAGGATAGGGAGATTGGCCATGCTAAATTGCCCCTTAGTGTCCAAGGATGTGTAGGATAGGGAGGTTGGCCATGCTAAATTGTCCCTTAGTGTCCAGGGATGTGTAGGATAGGGAGGTTGGCCATGCTAAATTGTCCCTTAGTGTCCAAGGATGTGTAGGATAGGGAGGTTGGCTATGCTAAATTGTCCCTTTGTGTCCAAAGATGTACAGATTTGGAGGATTGGCCGTGCTAAGTGTGTGGGGTTACAGGGACAGGGCGAGTATATTGGTCTGGGTAAGATGCTCTGTCAGAGTTAGTACAGACTTGATGGACTGAATGACCTCCTTCTGCACAACAGGGATAAATCTGTAATCACTGTTACTACAATGTGGCAGTGACCTTTCTCCTGAGTAACTGGAAATACTCACTAAGAAGAGTTTGCACCATTGGTTACATCCATAGTGACAACTCTCACTGGGTAGCTGTCACACTGGGAGGACAGAAGGTTGGGGGTTCAAATTCCACTCCAGAGGCCTGAGCAGGGAATGTGTGCGGTGATACTGCGGGAGTGCTGCAGACCGTAGGCTGACATACCAATCCCAGGCCCAGTTTGTCCTCATGGCTGGCTGATTAGGAGCCCTCACTCTGCATCATAGAATCCGTACAGTGCAGAAGGAGGCCATTCACTCCATTGAGTCTGTACCACCCACCTATCCCATTAACCCCCACATTTACCCTCACCAGTCCTCCAACACTATGGTTAATTTAGCAATAGCCAATGGGCAGCATGGTAGATATAGAACAGTTGGAGCACCTAGGATGGACCTTAGAGCTGGGAAGAAATATTTAGGAGGACTTACCGTTATTCTCTTTCTGCTGTTCATACCATGTCTTAAGAGGATGTTGGCAGCTAGGAACTTGATGCTGCTTCACGGCGCCAGGGTTCGATTCTCAGCTCGGGTCACTGCCTGTGTGGAGTTTGCACATTCTCCTCGTGTCTGCGTGGGTTTCCTCCGGATGCCCCGGTTTCCTCCCACAGTCCAAAGACGTGCGGGTTAGGTTGATTGGCCGTGCTAAAAATTGTCCCTTATTGTCCTGGGATGTGTAGGTTAGAGGGATTAGCGGGTAAATGTGGAGGGATATGGGGGTAGGGACTGGTGGGATTGTGTTTGGTGCAGACGCGATGGGCCAAAGGGCCTGTTTCTGAACTGTAGGATTTCTATGTTCTAGAATCCACCTATCCTGCACATCTTTGGAGTGGGGGAGGAAACTTGGAGCACCCAGAGGAAACTGTGCTGCCTACATGGCCTTTATTAAAATGCTCAGGATGTGTTTCCCAAAAACCCAACCCCTCTCCTGACCTCCCCACCCATCGACACCATTTTAGTCTATTTTTCTATGATGGCTCCCCCTCCTGGCCACTGCCTTGATTACATCCCTCACAATAACCAATTGCCCGTTTTACAGCCTGTGTTTACGTAGCGCCTTACACATCAGCAAACAGCCCAACGCGCTTCGTAAAAGTCAATACAACACCCTGCCAAAGAAGCGGAGGCAACAGCATCGTGGTACTGTCACCGGACAAGTAATCCAGAGGCCCAGATTAATGCTTTGGGGTCCTGGCTTCGGATCCCACCACGGCTGATGGTGAAATTTGAACTCAATAAAGAAAATTTGGAATTAAGAATCTGCTGATGACCATGAAACCATTGTCGATTGTCAGAAAAACTCATCTGGTTCAAAACTGTCCTTCAGGGAAGGAAATCTGCCGTCCTTACCTGGTTTGGCCTACATGTAACTCCAGAGCCACAGCAAGTATCTGTGTGGATTTCTTCCATGTGCTCCGGTTTCCTCCCACAGACCAAAGATGTGTAGGTTAGGTGGATTGGTCATGCTAAATCACCCCTTAGTGTCCAAAGTTGAATAGATTAGGAAGATTAGTAGGGTAAATGCATGGCATTATGAGGATGCACTGTTGGACAGTTGGTGCAGAGTTGATGGGCTGAATGGCCTCCTTCTGCTTTGTAGGGATTCTATGATCCATGTAGTTGACCTGTTAACCGGCCTTGAAATGGCCCTGGGGGAGAATTTAGCATGGCCAATATACCTAACCAACAGCCTTTTGGACTGAGGGGGGAAACTGGAGCAGCTGATGGAAACCTCCATGCAGACATGGGGAGAACATGCAGACTCCACACACAGGCAGTGACCTGAGGACAGAATTGAATCTGGGTCGCTGACGCTGTGAGGCAACAGTGCTAACCACTGTGCCACCGTTCTGCCATATCATTGTGTGGGTGGCACAGTGATTAACGCTGTTGCCTCACAGTATCAGGGGCTGGGTTCAATTCCCCCGCCTGTGTGGCTAAATTCTCCCTCAGTGTACCCGAAAAGGCGCCAGAGTGTGGGCGACTAGGGGATTTTCACAGCAACTTCATTGCAGCGTTAATGTAAGCTGACTTGTGACACTAGTAAATAAACTTTAAAATTTTTATCACATTGTATTTAGCCAATATCTTAAATATTAACTCTTCGACTGTTGGCATGCCTGTTGCGTTGTGCTTTGGTCGAACAATAGGATGTTATCAGCAAAGCGGTGTTGTGCGCTGTTCCAGGAAGTATGTTTTGTCTCTTACAGGATGTGTGCTTTAGTTTGGCAGATTTTACCCACGTTCTCAGATTTGGAAGGGTCCTGCTTCCACAGGTAGAAACCTAAAGTTACAAGTATGTGTGAGAAATTAAGATGGATTGGCAACATTAGTTTGAGCATTGCTGAAATGCAGTAAAAGGTTCACATAATTATATTGCTGTACCTTGCACAAATATTTACTCCCTCCACCACCGACGCACAGGGACAGCCGTGTGCACCATCTTTAAGGTTCACTGCAGCAATTCACCAAACTCACAACTCTAGAAGGACAAGGACAGCAGATATAAAGATCAGTACAGCACAGAAATGGGTCCATTGGCCCTCCAAGCTGATCACATTGTCCTATCTAGACCAACCCTGTATCCCTCAATTCCCTGTCGTCCATCCAGAACACTTGGGAATGTCGCTAACATATCTGCCTCAGCCACCTCACTTAGCACTGCATTCCAAGCCCCCCTCTCTGTGTAAAAAAAAAACTCCCCCCCGTACGCCTCCACTGAACCTTTTCCCCTCTTACCTTGAACTCGTAAACCTGGGAACACCACCTACCTGGAGGTTCCCCTCCAAGCAACTCGCCATCCTGACTTGGAAGAATATCACCGTTCCTTCACTGGGTCAAAATCCTGAAATTCTCTCCCTAACAGCACTGTGGGTGTACCTACACCTCAGGGACTGTGGCGGTTTAAAAACGCAGCTCACCACCACCTCCCCGGGGCAGTTAGGGATAGAACAAAGAACAAAGAACAAAGAGCAACACAGCACGGGAAACAGGCCCTTCGGCCCAACGAGCCCACGCCGCCGTCCTAACGTCCTAATGACATATCCTTGTCTTTAGGCTATGCCTATTGTTGAAGATTCCCATATAGGGACCAATATAGGGACAATTTGTTACCCAATCAGCCTAAGAGCACATTTTTGGGATGTGGGAGGAAACCGGAGCACCCGGAGAAAACCCACGCAACCACGGGGAGAACGCGCAAACTCCCGCAGACACAGGCCCAAATCCATGTGTCTGCACAGCAACAGCGATAGTCTCTGAGCTGTCATGTTGCCCATCAGATGGTCCAGTTTAAGCATACACTGACGACATGAAGCACTAGGCAACTCCTGAAGCAACCTCCAAGAGCAGCTCTCGCACGACATGCCGCATGCATGCCCCTTGTTGGTCAACAAGGTGGACCGAATTGCCTGCGGAAACAAATAAGACTTAATTAAACATGCTAAAAAAAAACTAAGACATTCCCGAGACGAAACTAAAAGATAGTCTACTACTATTTGGTCCTCCTGATATTCAAACAGTCCTGCTATATCCCTCTATCTGCAGACCGCTCATGTGGCTGTCCAAGAGACCCTTAAACAACCCTAGCGTGCCTGCTCCCACCACCTTACTCGGCAGTGCATTCCACACCCCCACTACCCTTTGTGTGAAAAACTGGCCTCTAATATTCGTCTTATACATAGCCCCCCTCACCCTGAGCCCGTGACCCCTCGTTCTATCCATTTCTAATGGTGGAAAAAGCTTACCACCATTTACTCTATCTATACCCCTCATAATCTTATATACCTCTAAAAGATCCCCTCTCAGCCGACGTCTTTCAAGGGAAAACAACCCCAGTGTTTTCAATCTTTCCTTGTAAGACAGCCCTTCCATACCAGGCAGCATCCTGGTAAATCTCCTCTGTACTCTCTCCAGGGCCTCTACATCCTTCCTGTAGTATGGCAACCAGAACTGGACGCAGTACTCCAGATGAGGCCTAACCAATGTTCTATACACAGGATGGACAATAAATACTGAACTAGCCAGTAAATTCCACATCGCATATATTAATTTTTAAAGAATGATTGTATTTAATTTGATTTATTATTGTCACATGTATTAGCAAAAGTATTTTTTCTTGCACTCTATACAGACAAAGCACACCGCTCATAGAGTACACAGATTTGATTTATTATTGTCACATGCATTAGTGAAAAATATTGTTTCTTGTGCACTATACAGGCAAAGCATACTGTTCATGGAGAGGGAAAGAAGACAGTGCAGAATGTAGTGTTGCAGTCATAGCTAGGGTGTAGAGAAAGATCAACTTAACGCGAGGTAGGTCCATTCAAAGATCTAATGACAGCAGGGAAGAAGCTGTTATTGAGTCAATCGGTACATGACCTCAGACTTTTGTCTCTTCTTCCCGATGGGAGAAGGTAGAAGAGAGAATGTCCGGGGTGTGTGAGGGTCCTTGATTATGCTGGCTGTTTTTCCGAGCAGCAACAAGTGTAGACAGTGTCAATGGATGGGAGGCTGGTTTGTGTGATGGATTGGGACACATTCATGACTTTTTCTAGTTCCGTGCGGTCTTGGGCAGAGCAGGAGCCCATACCAAGTTGTGATACAACCAGAAAGAATGCTTTCTATGGTGATCTGTAAAAGTTGGTGAGAGTCATAGCTGACATGTCAAATTTCCTTAGTCTTCTGAGAAAGTAGATGTGCTGGTGGGGCTTTCTTAACTATAGCGTCGGCATGGGGGGAGCCAGGACAGATTGTTGGTGATCTAGCACCTAGAAACTTAAAGCTGTCGACGCTTCCTACTTCGTACTTGTTGATGTAGACAGGGGGTGTTCTCCACTACGCTTCCTGAAGCTGATGATAATCTCCTTCGTTTTGTTGATATTGAGGGAGAGATTATTGTTGCTGCACCAGTTCACCAGATTCTCGATCTCATTCCTGTACTCTGTCTCATCATTGTTTGAGATCCAACCCAGTACAGTGGTGTCATCGGCAAACTTGAAAATCGAGATGGAGGGGAATTTGGTCGCACAGTTATAGGTGTATAAGGAATGTGGTAGGGGGCTGAGAACACAGCCTTGTGGGGCACAGGTATTGAGGAGCATCCAGAAAAAAACCCACGCAGAGACAGGGAGAATGTGCAGACTCCCTGAAGTTGGGCCACTTCATTGCATGGGTCTGGAGTCACATGTTGGCCAGACCAGGTAAGGATTTCCTTCCCTACAGGGCATTTGTGAACGAAATGGGGTTTTCTTTCCCCGACTGTTTCATTTTAATCCAGATTTCTTTTTACTGAATTCAAATTTCACCATCTGCCTTGATGGGATTCGAACCCCGGTCCCCTGAGCCTTACCCTGGATTAATAGTCCAATGACAGCACCACTATACCACCGCCTGCCTCAGCTTTGTAGAGAAGACGGAGAATTAATAAATAGAGTGGAGTTTAGAGAAAGAACATTCTCACTGGAGAATCGAGCATTGGAAAGGTTAAGGAGACCAAGGGAAGGTCGCAGTTGAGGATAAGGCAGAGTTTGAGATGAGGGAAGTTATATTTGTGTAGAGGGGGTCTCTTTGTGTCAGCTTTGGAGGATCCATATTACGTCACATCCATATGAATCACAAACTCGGCTTTGATGCAGGTTCCATGTTGTAAATGTTTGGACATTGAAGAAGAATCATAGAGTCCCCACAGTGCAGAAGGAGGCCACTCGGCCCATTGAGGTTTCACCAATAACAATCCCACCCAGGCCCTACCCTCGTATTTACCTTGCTTAACCCCTTTTAAGGGGCAGTTTAGCATGGCCAATCCAGCTAACGTGCACGTCGTTGGAGTGTGGGAGCAAATCGGAGCACCCGGAGGAAACCCACACAAACACGGAGAGAATGTGCAAACTCCGCATTCGCATTGACCCAAGCCGGGAATTGAACCTGTGTCCCTGGTGCTGTGAGGCCAACCACTGAAGCACCGTGCCGCACTGTGTGGCGATTTGATGATTGCGGGTGGTATTGAAGGCAGGGGTGAAGGCTTCTGCAGCGGATGAGCTGAGGCAGGTGATATCTGGGTGGCAGAAGGAGGCAGTTTGCGCGGGACGCCTGCGTCGGTAACCAGAGGCACCGTTGTCATGGAGAATCCTATCCTGGTGTCAGCCGATCCCTGAAGGGAAGGATGTTTATTAGCGGGCGTTGGATTGACTGAACAGTGAACATTAACCTGCGGACCTGCCTTCCGTGGCAGGAGGAAAGAGAATTAATTCCACCAGTTCACCTCAAACCATTTCCTTTCCATAAACATCCTGCCATCCAGGTGACATTACACAGCTTCTGATGTCGTTGGCTTTATATTACAGCTGTGGTCACATGTGGTATTGTTTTGAGCAAGCCGCAGTTGTTGTCATGATGACAAATCAGATTTTGTCTTGTGGATGGTTTCTTGTAAAGCGGCAGTGACTTAGAACCTGACAGATCTGTTGGCGAATGATCGGAAGCGAGTGGGAATGAACCTCCGCAGACACAACGGGCCTCCTTCTGCATGATGTGGAGATGCTGGCGTTGGACTGGGGTAAACACAGTGAGAAGTCTCACAACACCAGGTTAAAATCCGACAGCTTTATATGGTAGCAAAATTCACTAGCTTCCAGAGCCCCTTTGTCAGATCTGAAGAAGGAGCAGTGCTCCAAAAGCTAGTGGTTTTTGCTACCAAATAAACCTGTTGGTCTTTAACATGGTATTTGGAGACTTCTTCCCCCTTCTCAGAGGAACAAGTCTGTGGTTATATCACACGTGCAAATTGGGGATTATAGACGTCCATTGGGGAGGATGGAGGATCTGAGAATATTTTTGACCCCATTTCCACAACCCATGTTGTGGGGCCTCTTTAAGGGGGTGAACCCTGAGTGTCACACGACAGGGCCGGACTCTATGGAGAGGGAAGCCGAGCCAATCGGGTGGAAGGGTGAACGCCCCAGGCTGGGGAAGAAGCTCGGCTGGAGTGAGGGAGGAGAGGAGAGGGCTGGAATTTTACTGTCCCGCCCGCCATGGATGAAGGTGGGGAGCATGGAGAGGTCCGTTGACCTGGGACGGGATTTTACAGTTTCAGGATGAGGGAGGGCATAAAATCCCGCCAGATCTGTCTACGGTATACCACCGCTTGTATAAGTATTGTTAATAAACCTTTCATAATTTGCAACAAAGTGATTATACAAAATAGTATTGACTATTTCAACATAAATGACCAAAATATATCAAAACTAACCCATCTATCTCAAAGTATAAAGTCAGAGTGAGGGGATTATGGGAGGGAATGGCCTAGTGGTATTATCGCTAGACTGTAATCCAGAAACTCAGCTAATATCCTGGGGGACCCGGGTTCAAATCCCATCACGGTAGCTGGCGAAATTTGTATTCAATAAAAAAAATTTGGAATTAACAATCTACCATTGTTGGAAAAACCCATCTGGTTCACTTTAGGGAAGGAAATCTGCCGTTCTTAGCTGTTCTGGCCTACCTGTGACCCCCAGAGCCACGAATAAACAAAAGAAAAGCAATGAATTGTTCGATGAATGTTGGCTAGGCCCCAGTGGTTTGAAACGCTTTTTATTCACTCGTGGGGCAGGGTGTCTCTGGCTGGGCCAGCGTTTATTGCCCATCCCTTGTTGCCCTGAACTGAGTGGCCATTTCAGGGGGCAGTTTGAGAGTCAACCCCATTGCTGTGGGTCTGGAGTCACGTGTAGGCCAGTCCAAGTAAAGACGGCAGATTTCCTTCCCTGAAGGAACATGAGTTTGAATACTGGTTACCTTTGATTCCTATTTTCTAACAGGAGGGACAAGCTGAGCCCCCTCCCTATCCACCTTCCCCCCTTCCCTAATTGTAGATCTGTGGATCCCTCTTCAACGCTCACTATTGGAATCAATTAAATGCAAGGATGAAGATAACCAGACCCCAGAGTTATTCGTTGTGCCTTTGCATTTTATTCAATCTTCCTGCCTGCCCAGGAGAAACTCAGTAAGAAATCTCGCAACACCAGGTTGAAGTCCAACAGGTTTATTTGGTAATTAACACCACCAGCTTTCAGAGCATTGCCCCTTCGTCAGGGAAAGGGGCAGTGCTCCGAAAGCTGGTGACCTTTGCGACCATATAAAGCTGTCGGACTTTAACCTGGTGTTGCGAGATTGCTTCCTGAGTTTACCCCAATCCAACGCCGGCATCTCCACATCAGGAGAAGCTGCACAGACCGATCCTCAACACAGCTTCCCAGGCCAGAACAGAAAAACAGACAGGGGCCGATTCCTTCTCACCGGAACTCCCCCGTAACTTGACGCTGGGGTCAGGGACTGAGGCCCCTTCCGGTTTGCCTGACTTTGCTTGCCTTGCAAATCGTAGCTTCGGGAGAGGATGTTGTGCTGGGTGTGGGAAGATGACTCATTTCTCTGCTGCGTACCTCTCATTGAACGCAACTTTCACAGCCGACACCGGGTCTAATGATGTGACGAGAAATGTGAAAACAACTCGCAGGGGACCCTGCTGGAACACGCAGAATCATTTTAAAATAACCATCCTGAATCTTCCCTCGTTATATTCGAGTGTGGGTGTAATTGGTCGCACTCTGAGTCCCATAACTGTGGGTTTAAGCTCCCTCCCACCCCCCCTTCACCCCTCCCAACCTCTCCAAAAGGCCTGAGCACACAGCTGAGGCCAGTTCAGTTTTGAAGGGCTCCTGCAGTGGGTCTTTCGAGTGAGGCATTGATGCCCACGTTTCCAGCTGCCAAGCCCGTAACATCTTAAATTCTCCCCCAACAACTCTCAGTGTCTACCCCCTGCCCAACCCTGCCATCCCATACCCTTCTTTTTGAGTCGGTCCTTCAGTGTAGAAGGAGGCCTATCGAGTCTGCGCCGCCTCTTATCCAATCTCTATCTCCATAGCCACTCGTATTTTACCCAATCTATGTCTATGTTGGGTGGCACAGTGGTTAGCCCTGCTGCCACACAGCACCAGGGATCCGGGTTCGATTCCCAGCTCGGGTCACTGTCTGTGTGGAGTTTGCACATTCTCCCCGTGTCTGCGTGGGTTTCCTCCGGGTGCTCCAGTTTCCTGCCACAGATGTGCGGGTTAGGTACATTGCCAACATAATAGACAATCTCTTCTTTTGCCGAACATTACTGGCCAATTTGCAGCAGGGTAACATGGCGAGAGTGATGTTATTCTGTCAAAGATGCTAGTGTGGGCCTTTGCCCATTGACAGAACACGTTCAGGGAGGCCAAGTCTCTGTCTGCCACCCTCTAAACCAGCCCGTTTGTCTGTTGGCACCAGGAGGGGAATGGGAGAGGTGAATCCAACGTGGGCCGAATTGGAAGGAGTCATCAAGGAAACCACTTACAAATTCCAAACCCCCCCCCCCCCACCCCCCCCCCACCCCCACCCCTTGAAGAAGGAGAAGCCCTCCTGGGGCGAATGCTCAGCTGTGTACTGTACCCACCCCCCGCCACCCTCCACACCCCCCCTGTCCCTCACACTGCTGCCAATTCCTTTCAGTGTATCTTGCAACCCAAGCCTCTGAGCTTCAGACATCTCTCGACAGGAAGCCAGAGAGTGCTGAGCACAGCTGTGGTCTGTGACAACTCTTTGTCTAACAAACATCCTCTTCACAACCCCCTTTCCAGCTCTCTCTCGGCTGCTCCATCCACCTCTGGCCCTCCATCAGGATCTTTGGAAACTGCCTCGATCTGATCCGACCCTCTTTAGCTCCCTCCAACCCCCATTCCACCCCTTGCCCACATCCCTGGGGGACCCGTTAACTCAGGTGGCTCAGTGTCCAGGGCACAGTTCGGAATAACGATAATATTCTGGGTCTTTGCCCATTTACAGAGCGTGTTCGGAGAGGCCAGTGTCCAAGACAAGTCTCCGTCTGCCACCCTCTAACCCAGTCTGTTTGTCCGTTGGGACCAGCAGGGAGAGGCGAATCTGATGTGGGAAAAATTGGACAGCGTCGTCAAGGAAACCACTTCCAAATTCCCCCCCCCCCCCACCCTTGGAAGAAGGAGAAGATCTCGTCCTGTGTGAGGGGCGAATGCTCAGCCGTGTACTGTACTCCCCCCTCTGCACCCTCCACAAGGTTCAAATCTTATTTGGGCTGAGGCAGACTGAGTTTTCCCTCACCCAACACCAGCCACCATCCTGGTACCTCCCCACTCTCCACCAACCCGGCCTGCCAAGAGTGGGAGGCAACAGCGAACCCCCCACTAACAAAATACCCACCCAGAAAATGATTCAGGGAAAAGCATCAGAAATGAGTGAAGGACCAGTTCCAGGAAGAATGAATGAATGAATGGGGAAGGCATGGTGGCACAGTGGTTAACACTGCTGTCTCACAGTGTCAGGTGCCTGGGTTCGATTCCGGCCTTCGGTCACTGCCTGTATGGAGTTTGCACATTCTCCCCATGTCTGCCTAGGTTTCCTCTGGGTGTTCCAGTTTCCTCTCAAGATATGTAGGTGAGGTGACTTGGCCATGCTAAATTGCCCCTTAGAAAGAAGAAAAGGTTTGAGGTTTATTTATTAGTGTCACAAGTAGGCTTACATTAACGCTGCAATGAAGTTACTATGAAAATCCCCAAGTCGCCACGCTCTGCCACCTGTTTGGGTACACTGAGGGAGAATTTAGCATGGCCAATCCACTGTGTCACCCCGGGTTAGGTGGGTTGGCCAGGTTAAATGGCCCCGTAGTGTTCAAAGATGTCTAGATTGGGGGAGGGTGTGGGATTAGTGGAGTAAATACATGGGGTTATGTGGAAAGAGCTTGGATGGGACACTCTGTCTGAGAGTTGGTGCAGACTCACGATGGGCTGAACGGCCTCCTTCTACACCGTGAGGGATTCTGGGAAAGCTGCTTGAAGAGAGTTGCCCCCCCCACCCACCTCCACCCCCGTTTCCTTTGGCTGAGCGATCCTCAAAGAGTTAACACTTGAGTCACGTTTGTGAAATTCAGAGCCTCACTTTTTTTTCGCAGCCTTTTGCAGATCCAATATCAGGGGTGGAGCCGGAGTTACGCTCTAACCTAAAAGATTCAGGTGTTTTAAATAAATGGAGTCAAGTCATTTGACATTTTTACTGGAAATGTTTGGCCCGGGGCCCTGTTTCTGTGTCGGAAAAAGTTAAGCCTTGTTGCTGAAGCAGGCTCAAGAGGGATTTACACGGTTTACTCCCTCATTGTCAAGTAGGCCCCACCCTGGACACTAATAAGGAGAGAGAAAGCTGGATGTACACTGTGGGTGTTAGTATCTGGGCCCTTCACCCGGAACTGTGGCTTTTGTCATGGACTGTGGCCCTGGACTTCTGTTCACACTTGCCCCATGGCCACAAATTCCCGCCTGAGGTCAACGCACTTTAGCACAGTCCGCTGCATCTTTTCTCCCCCTTGCTACGATTCCTGTGGTGGGCGGGACAGGAAAGCTCCCCCCTGAATATTATCCACCCCCTAATGAAGATCACAGGCAGTTATGGATAGAGGTATGTGCTTCCCTGCCCTTAGAATGCGTTATTCCAACACAATAATTCAGCAGCAAGCTTTCTTGAGTTTAAAATGAAGAAGGACTTTTGTTCTCACGTACTTACCCTGAACTAAGGCAACCTCGTGCACTCAGTCTCACATGCACACACATTGGATAGTGATCAAGAGAGCTTTCACAGATTTCAATTAATCCAGTCTCCAATTCATGATTTCAGGTCCCCCTCCCCCGCGATTTTAGGCCTGTGGTTTCTTGAATGGGTTCAATCTTTGAAGTACCAGCTTTGTAGGGTCCAGGGTAGATTGTTAGGCTTCTTGTAGTTTAATGTCAAAGAGATTGGATCTCGGGTGAACTTTGGAACTGTTTTAGTACTTTGGTCATTTGATGAGTTCCATAGAAAACCATAGAAACCCTACAGTGCAGAAAGAGGCCATTCGGCCCATTAAGTCTGCAATGATCACAATCCCATCCATGCCCTACCGCCATATTCCTACATATTTACCCGCTAATTCCTCTAACCTACGCAGGGGCAGGAAACTTCCCTCTAAGCTACCTTCTGAAGGGTTTCAGAATCTGGTTCTGAGACTGGCTTACTGCAGATGGATCTGCTGGTTAATAAGCTGTTGTCCCAGAAGCTAGTTTTGATCACATTACCACTGGGTTAGCACTACCAAGGCCCAGCTAAGTCTAGTTTGGTTGGGGAAGGGCCATCGTCACATGTTGGGAAGTTGATTGTGGCCATTGAGTTTTGATTGTCTTTCTTCGGTCCAGTGTGAAACATGGAGACAGGCCGTCTGCAAACTCCATAATCTTCAAACAACAAATATATGAATTCCATACATGGTGTTGGTCTAGGTATGTCCAGCCCAGGGGGAGGTGCTCCACCCACGGTGATTCAATTTGAGTTTCTCGAAGCTTGATAGTCTATATCAATGTCAAACACCCTGGTGACTGGGGGGGGCGGGGGCGGTCACATGCGGCTCATCTGGGTCCTGAGTGCATTTTGTTGCCCTAATCCAGTTCTACCCAATTCTTTGGCCAATGCACTATTTGTTCTTAAAGAGGTGGCCAGAGGCGTGATTCCTACAGCAGCCCATTACATCTGCACTGACAACTGTCTCACCCAAACCCTATCCCCTTTACCCCATTATATACCCTGCTAATCCCCCTGACATATTCCCCATGACCAATCCATCTATATCCTAGTGCTTCACATCGTTAGTGTACGCTTGACCTGGACCATTTAATGGGCAACATGACAGCTCGGTGACTATCGCTGTGCTGTGCAGATACATGGATTTGGGCCTGTGTCTGTGGGAGTTTGCGCATTCTCTCCGTGCTTGCGTGGGTTTTCTCCGGGTGCTCCGGTTTCCTCCTATGTGCTCTTAGGCTAATTGGCAAAACAAATTCTCCCTAAATTGTCTCAAATTTGATTTTTAATCCACAGTTCTATAAACATAGATAGGGATCACGGGTAGAGGTGGCGGTGCGGGCTCGTTGGGCTGAAGGGCCTGTTTCCATGCTGTAAATGTTTATGATCCTATAAGTGAAGTGAGGTGTGCGCTAATGTTCACTCTTCAGAGCGGAGGAGGATGAAAGGCGACTTAATAGAGGTTTATAAGATGAGAGGGATTGATAGAGTGGACATTCAGAGACTATTTCTTTGGGTGAATGTAACTGTTACTAGGGGACATAACTATAAGGTTCATGATGGGAGATATAGGAGGGATGTCTGAGGTAGATTCTTCACTCAGAGAGTGGTTGGGGTGTGGAATAGACGGCTTGCTGTGATATTGGAATCGGACACTTTAGCAGTTATTGGATAGGCACATGGAGCACACCAGAATGATAGGGAGTGGGATAGATGGATCTTGGGTTTGGATGTAGCCTGGCACAACACTGAGGGCCAATTGTTCCAAATTTAGGAGTTAAATTTCTCAGCGGCTCGGGGTGGGAATGAACTTGTATCTCTGGAGCACATGATCGAGCCTCGGGTGATGATACCATTATGATGTAGCACGTGCCTGGGTGTGGGGCTACAGGCAACATAGATGTGGACTACAGGCGGCACGGGTATGGAGCTACTGGTGGCACAGGAATGGGGTTACAGGTGGCACAGCATGGAACTACAGGTGGCACAACATGGGACTACAAGTGGCACAGGCATGGGGCTACAGGTGGCACAGCATGGAACTACAGGTGGCACAGGCATCGGGCTACAGGCAGCTCAGCATGGGACTACAAATGGCCCGGGCATGGGGCTACAGGCGGCCCGGGCGTGGGGCTACAGGCGGCCCGGGCGTGGGGCTACAGGCGGCCCGGGCATGGGACTACAGGCGCCCCAGGCATGGGACTACAGGCGGCACAGTATGAGAACACAGGGGCTGAATGGCCTTCTCCTGCTTCTTAATAGCCCTTGAAATGAAAGCCACAAACGTGAAGCTCTCTCTCGAGTTGAGGGGTTCCTTTCAGCTCTTTGAAATGTGGCTATAACATCTCCTCTCTCTGGCTCCACTCCCCATTATTTACTGCGTAACAGATTCCTTCTATGTGCCTTGTCCCTTCCTTATATTGGAAAAGCCTCTCTCGTCATCACCCTAGGAACTAGACTGTCCCGATGATAAAAGAAAAGCCTTGTTTAGTTTGGGTGCCACAGAATGTGTGCGCGGCTAAATGAAATAAAATAACCAGGGGGGTTCGAAATGGCTAAACAATCAATCGCTTCGCTAAGTAAGCGGCTCGACTGTCAAAGGAGATCCAAAGTCCGCTTTACCAAGCGGCTCAACGAATAATGAATTTTCTAAATATAGACAAGGCACTGAACTGGAAGAATTTTTGTGTTTCTATTTTGGTACCAAGGCCAAGAGCTAAAGTACACAAATTGTGTTATGAGATTAGGGATGATGAAAAGAGAGGCAGGAACAAATAAGGGGGAGAATCGATGGTTTGAGTTTGAATTTGATATAAACACATGTTGTCCGAGGGATGAGGGGCTTGGTGTCAATTTTGTGTAAAGTTTTTAAGAGTTTATTTATTAATGTCAGCTTACATTAACACTGCAATGAAAATCTCCCAGTCGCCAGTGTCCAGCACCTGTTTGGGTACACTGGGGGAGAATTTAGCACGGCCAGTGCACCCTAACCTTTCAGAATGTGGGAGGAAACCGGAGAACCCAGAGAAAACCCACAGAGACATGGGGAGAATGTACAGGCTCCATACAGACAGTCTCCTGAGCTGAGAATTGAACCCAGGTCCCTGGTGCTGTGAGGCAGCAGTGCTAACCACTGCGCCACCATGTCAAAGGAATATAAATCTGGGACACTGAGTGATTGGGATAGTCTTGGCCAAGAATTTAGTCAGTAAGAGGCAAGACAAAAGGCAAGGTGTCAGGCCTCAATGAACCATCACAGCGGAATGGGCTTTGAACCCACACCACTGATGACCATCCGAGTTCACCAACTCCCACTCCTGAGAAGTTAGGATTCTATTTTTTCCTCTGCGTAGGTTTCCTCCGGGTGCTCCAGTTTCCTCCCATACTCCAAAGATGTTCAGGTTAGGTGGATTGGCCATGCTAAATTGCTCCTTAGTGTCCAAAGATGTGCCGGTTTGGTGGATTGGCCATGCTAAATTGCTCCTTAGTGTCCAAAGATGTGCCGGTTTGGTGGATTGGCCATGGTAAGTATTGCAGGATTAGAGGAATAGGGTGGAGGAGAGAGAGCCTTGATAGGATGCTATTTCGGAGTCAATGCAGTCTTGGGATTCTACGTGTTGTTGTTTATAATTTAAGTGTTGAAGTGAATCCACAACAGCGAAGCTTTCTATTGACACTGCTAGGTGATTAAAACTGGCACTTTCCTTCAATACAATCAGTATTTATAACATGGGGAGATTGCAATATAAATGTCAGTTCTTATCACATTGAATTTGACTTGCGTTTGCTTCGAAGATAAAGAGAGAATGAATATGACTCATGCAATATTTATCTTGTGCATTCATAAACAAATGTAGAAACAAAGATACGGCAAATTTAAATTTCAGATGGTTTGAAAGAGATGTCGTGTAAATCAGCAAACAGAGCCTGTGTCTGCAAGGCTCTCATTGCATTGTACAATTGTCCCTAAGGCCTCTGGAAAATGGCCACCGAGACGGGAAACAGGAAGTTTAGAGGGGAGGGGGAATGGTTCGGTCAACGAGAGGGGTCCTGAAGAAGAGTTCTTTTTAAAGGACAGAAGTAGTGAAGAGGCTTGGATCGGGAATCTCTGAAAACCCAGGAGGCGATGGCCTAGTGGTATTATCGCTAAACTATTCATCCAGAAACTCAGCTGATGTTCTGGGGGACACGGGTTCGAATCCCACCACGGCAGATGATGGAATTTGAATTCAGTAAAAAAAATCTGGAATCTACTGATGACTGTGAAACCAATTGTTGGAAAAACCCATCTTGGTCACTAATGTCCTTTAGGGAAGGAAATCTGCCATCCTTACCTGGCCTACACATGACTCCAGAGCTACAGTGATCTCAACTGCCCTCCAAGGGCAACTGGGGATAGGCAATAAAGCTGGCCAGCCAAGGACACCCGTGTCCCATGAATGAATAAAGAAGAAGGTGGCTTCAGGTTCCCCATTGACAGATATCCCATGGAAGATCCCATACTTCCAATTCCACCCCACCCCCCACTCCCACCTGCTGTTGGCATTGCCCACGTTCTGGGCCCACCTGTTAACTGGCACATCAATGTCTTGCCACCCAATGAATTGGGGGAGGAGGGTAGAATTCAATCTTCTGAGTTCAGGTCAATCTGTGACAGTCATCTGGTCAACAGTAAATCCCCAAAAGCCAAATGACCACTAATTATTCCAGATCATTGATTGAAAGGCCAACTGGTTCTTGGCATCCTTTGGAGAAGAGGCTCTGTCGCCACTGCCTACGTAACTCCAGTCCCACCTTGTGATTGCTGCTTCACACCGCTCTCAGTGCCGTGTATGTTCCAGGAACCAATGATAAGAATGGATATGTATCGTGACTTTGAAAAAGATGGCTGACAAAGGACCACAGAATGGATGGTTAGTAACATTAAGGAAGTGGCCCCGGAATCTATTGATATTCTTCGGATTCTGGAATACTTCCTGCGGATTGAAGGTTAGCTATTCAATAAGGGAAAAAGCAGGGAACTACAGACCAGTGAGATGGCACTGAGGAAGTTGTTATAGTACCATCAAGATATTCCATATCTTGGTATTTGGAAGGCAATGATATAATCAGGCAAAGTCAGCATGGATTCACACAAGAGAAGTGATACTTGATGAATCTACTGGAATTCTCTGAGGATGTAACTAGTCGGGTTGACTGAGGAGAACCAGTGGATATGGTTTATTTAGACTTTCAGAAGACTTTCGACAAGGTCTGACATAACTACGTAAAGTGGGATTGCAGGAAATGTCTTCGAAATGGATAGAAAGCTGGTTAGCAGATCGGAAGCAAAGAGTTGACACAAATGAATCTTTTTGTGACTGGCGGGGTTCTGCAGGGATTTGTGAAAGGACCCTAACTGTTCACATTATATATTAATGATTTGGAAGAGGGAACTGAACGCATTATCTCCAAATTTGCACAGGATACAAATTTGGGTGGAAGGGTGAGCTGTGAGGAGGATTGAGAGATACTTCAGTGATATTTGGACAGGCTGGGTGTGTGCATATCTGCAGTGTAATGTGGAAAATGTGAGGTTATCCACTTCGGTAGCAATAATGGAAAGACAGTTTATTACTTGAGTGGGTGTAAATTGAGAGAGGTGGATGCTCAGTGAGACCTTGGTGTCCTTGTGCATCAGTCGCTGGAAGTAAGGTTTATTTATTAGTCACAAGTAAAGCTTACATTAACACTACAATGAAGTTACTGTGAAATTCCCCTCGTGGCCTGTTCAGGTCAGTGCACCTAACCAGCGCGTCTTGCAGACTGTGGGAGGAAACCAGAATACTGGGAGGAAACCCATTAAGACACAGGGAGAACATGCAAATGTCACACAAGCAGTGACCCAAGCCAGGAATTGAACCCAGGTCCCTGACGCTGTAAAGCAGCAGTGCCAACCACTGTGCCACCGTGCCACCCACACAGATACAGCAGGCAGCAAAGAAGTGTGTTGGCCTTCATAGCGAGAGGATTTGAGTATAGGGATAGGGATGTTTTGCTGCAATTATATAGGGCGTTGGTGAGGCCACACCTGGAATATTGTGAGCAGTTTTGGTGTCCTTATCTGAGGAAGGATGCCCTTGCTACAGACGGAGTACGGCGAAGATTTATCAGGCTGATTCCTGGGATGGCAGGTCTGTCATATGAGGAGAGACGAAGTTGGTTAGGATTATATTGACTGGAATTTAGAAAAAGGGAGAGGGGAATTCATAGAAACTTTTCAAATTCTAACAGGGTCAGACAGGATAGATTCACAAAGAATGTTCCCAATGCGGCGGGGGGGGGGGGGAGTTCAGAATTAAGGGTCATAGTTTGGAGATAAGGGGTAAACGTTTTAGGATTGAGGTGAGGAGAAATTTCTTCACTCAGAGGGTGGTGGACGTGTGGAATTCACTCCCATGGAATGTAGTTGAGGCCAAAACATTCTCTGATTTCAAGAACACATTAGATATAGTGCTTGGGGTTACAAGGATCAAGGGAGGAAGGGGGGGGTCAGGATATTGAATTTGATGATCAACCATGATCAAAATGAATGATGGAGCAGGCTGAATGGCCTCCTCCTTGTTTTGAGTTTCTGGTTTCTGTGCTTTGGTGATTCAGATTCAGGCCTTGGGTGACTTTGTGTGAAGTTTGCATGTTCCCTCCGTGTCTGCATGGATTTCCTCCGGGTGCTCCAGTTTCCTCCCACAGCCCAAAGATGTGCCGGTTAGGTGGATTGACCGTGCTAAATTGCCCCTTGGTGTCCAAGGCTGTGTGTGCTCGGTGGATTAATGTGCAGGTTCACAGGAATAGGGGGTTAGGCGTGCGGGCCTGGGTGAAGATGCTCTGTCGGAGAGTCGCTGCAGGCTCGATGGGCTGAAAGGCCACTGCTGGGTTCTACAAGAGTGACTGCGACAGTTGAACGGGAAAAGTATGGGAGCAGGAGGGCCAGCAATCAGCAAATTCCAACGGAGTTTTGGAAATTGGTTCCAAGTGGGGAACACATGGGACTAACTCTTGTCTCATTGATGGAGCTAGGATGGGCATGATGGGCCGAATGGCCTTGTCCTGCATTGTGAGGCTCTGAAATGTGGCTTATCAGCTGTTATCTTGCGTTGAAATTTGGGGACTTTCTTGGGTCTCCCAAGATAACTCTGTCACCCCCAATATATTGTACATCTTAACACCACTTCCCCCCTTCTCTGCCCCCACTCAACTCTGATCATTAATCTGAGTGGTAGAGACAAGGAAGCTCACCCCCTCCCAGCCCCCGATTGCAAGATTGACTCTAAAAGGACATTTAGTGAACCTCCATGATCTGAGAGACAATTACTAAAGTTATCCTGGCTGCACATGTTACGGCCTTGATATTTAAAGTTTTGTTTAAAGTTTATTTATTCTTGTGACAAGTTGGCTTACATTAACACTGCAATGAAGTTACTGTGAAAATCCCCTAGCCGCCACACGCCTGTTTGGGCACGCTGAGGGAGAATTCAGCACGGCCAATGCTCCCTAACCAGCGTGTCTGTCGGAATGTGGGAGGAAACCGGAAAACCTTGAGCTCAAATTTGGTTTTTAATCCATAGATCTATAAACATGGACCAGGATCGCGGGTAGAGGTGGGAACATCGGCGCGGGCTCGTTGGGCCGAAGGGCCTGTTTCCCGTGCTGTTTTGTTCTTTGTTCTTTGAAACCCACGGAGAAACTCTGCGCAGACAGTGACCCAAGCCGGGAATTGAACCCAGGCGCCGAGAGGCAGCAGCGCTAACCCACGTTCTTTGATCCAAAATCTCCTTGTGTGCTGACGTGCGGGTCAGGGTTGCGGTTTAGCTAAACAGATTTTTGCACGGCTTCTGGCACCACCCCCCGTGCGAAGCTGACGCCTAACCTCACTGGCCTGACACACTTTATGGCAATCACTTTGCTATAATTTCCTGTGGGGGCTGGCAGTCTCTGCATTAGCCCGTCAGCGCCCACAGTGAAGTCTCTTGACAAACATGTGAACGGGATGGGAATAGAGGGGTACGGTCCCCGGAAGGGTAGGGGGTTTTAGTCCAGTCGGTGCAGGCTTGGCAGGGCCTGTTCCTGCGCTGTAATTTTCTTTGCTCTTTCACTCTTAAATTGGGCCCCGGATGTGATTTAAAGAATACCAAAAACTTGTTTGTTTTTTCCTGAATTGAAAAATTAAATAAATTTAACCTTTTCTTTTGGTGACCATGGCGATGACCTTCGCCCCGCACCCCCCGGCCTATCTCCCCCCCACCCCAGGGCCTTTTATAGTGTTTGTGCATCGATGTGTTGTCAATGTGTGCTCAAAGTGCCAGATTGGAATTAAAATGGTCTCCCATGGTTCGCCTTGAATTGAGGCAAAGGGTTGTTTTGTTTTGATTGCGGGGGTGGGGTGGGGGGTGGGGGGGAGGGAGGCGGGTGGGGGGGGGGGGGGGGGGGGGGCCGAGTCTCATTTTAAAGGCAAATGAATTCCATTATAACGAAGGACTGAAGTTAAAGAAATTCTCCTGAGGGCCCCGGCCATGAATTGGAACTTCAGACAAAAAGACAAACGGGCCGCAGATTTAGCAGACTCTCAGGAACATTGAGGCTTTTGGCAGGGATCGGGGAGCGGGGGAAGGAGTTGCCAATTCAGGTTGGAATTCCTCCAGGAGGTTTCATCACATGACTGCCTGCCTCCAACCGCCTCCCCTCCACCACCGCCAATGGCAATGTATTTCTCCCCACCCCCTCCGGCCCCCCCCCCCCCCCCCCCCCCCCCCCCCCCCCCCCAACGGCCTGTCCCCTGTTGTCCCAAAGTCACTTACAAAGTGAGTAAACTTTTCATTATCCCATTGGGTATCGCTCAAACAATCTTTTATTCCACTTCAAATATTCTTAAAACATTATTAAAACATGGCCATGCTAAATTGCCCCCTGAGTGTCCAAAGATGTGCAGGTTAGGTGAATTGGCCATGCTAAATTGCCCCCTGAGTGTCCAAAGATGTGTAGGTTAGGTGAATTGGCCATGCTAAATTGCCCCCTGAGTGTCCAAAGATTGCAGGTTAGGTGAATTGGCCATGCTCAATTGTCCCTGAGTGTCCAAAGATGTGCAGGTTAGGGTGGATTGGCCCTGCTAAATTGCCCCTGAGTGTCCAAAGATGTGTAGGTTAGGTGAATTGGCCATACTAAATTGCCCCTGAGTGTCCAAAGATGTGTAGGTTAGGTGAATTGGCCATGCTAAATTGCCCCTGAGTGTCCAAAGATGTGTAGGTTAGGTGAATTGGCCATGCTAAATTGCCCCTTAGTGTCCAAAGATGTGCAGGTTAGATGGGTTGGTCATGCTAAATTGCCCCTTGATGTGTGAGTTCATGTGGAGCAAAGTGGGGAGTAGAGGGGGAGAAGGAGTGGAGGGGGAATGTAGGGGAAGAGGAGAGTGGAAGGGGAAGGGGAGTGGAGGAGGAGGAAGGAGTCGAGGTGGGAGAAGTGGGGGGGGAATGGAAGGGGAGAGAGTGGATGGAAGGGAGAGTGGAGAGGGAGTGGAGAGTGAAGGGAAAGGGGGAGGGGGAGGGATGGAGAGCAGGGAGGAGAAGGGAGAGGAGGGGTAGGGACGGGGGATGGAGGAGGAGGGAAGGGGAGGGAAAGTAAAGGGAGGAGGAGGGGAGGGTAATGGATGGGAGGAGGAGGAGAGGAGGAGGGAGGGGGAGTGAGGGGAGGAGGAGAGGGGCAGTGGAAGGGAGGAGGAGGACAGGAGGAGAGAGGGGGAGTGGAGGGGTGGTGATGTGGAGGGGGCAGGAGGAGGGGGGAGTACAGTGTCTCCTATTGGCTGTTAGCAGCCGAGTTCAGAGCTGGGGCTCTGTCCAATCTCCACTCGCTGTGTCAGGAGTGGGATTCGAAATTCCCAATCCGCGGCTGGATTTGTGCCAACTGTACGGCGGCCAACCATGACTAAAGATATTCCTGGGGATCTCGTCACATGACCTGCCTCTCACGCCCTGTCCATTAATCGGCCAACACTCCCATCATGTGACAGCCTTTGTGCACCAATCAGAAAGCAGGAAGACTCATTACCTCATTGATGCTGGACTGGCACCCAACCTGCCCTCCGTTCCCCCTCCGTTCCCCTTCCGTTCCCCCTCCATTCCCTATCCGTTCCCAACATTTTTATATCGGGTGAAGAAAAACATTCCGAGAAAATGACAGAGCGATCTTATTGAACATCCCAGAGATCCTTCCCCGGGGTCGCACGGAGCCGCGTGCCAGAGCTTGATGGGAAATTCCTGGGAGGCTCCAGGCCCACCCTGGAGAGTTGGCCGCACTAGAATTGCGGCCAAGATTTACTCTTGCTTTTGGGGGGAGAAGAAAGTTGAGGGTGGGGAGGGACATAAAATGGACACCCTAGCTTTTAAAATCCCGAGTGTGGCGTGACAGAAGGTGGGGGCAACTGAGGTGACAGGAGCTGGAGACAGGCGATGCTGGAGAGACGGGGAGGCGAGGCTCTCCCGATCTTGTCCTTTTTTTTTGGCGTGGCCTTTTAAGCAGCAGTACATTCAGTGGAATCCTCGTACATCTGGCAGCCAGATGTGCTGCGCTTGCCTGTGGCAGCAGCTGGGAAGGGGTGGGGGTGGGGGGCGGGCCTATCGGCCCCTGTGAAGCCTCTCTTTGCTGCTAACTGCAGAATCTGAGAAGCTTCGGGGCTTGTTCGGGACAGGGTGGAGTTTGGGGGGGGGGGGGGGATCCTCGAGTGTGTCACGGTAAAGACTAGGCCCGACATTGATCATTTCTCCCTTTCCTGCTCCCCCACCCTGGGGGGGGGGGGGGGGGGGGGGGGGATCCAGAGGAAGTGATGCAAAAAGCCTTTACTTCACACAGGGAGGAGGAGGACATGGCTGCAGAGAGACAACCCAGCCAGGCTGAGAATCATTCAAGGTGCTCTCTTCTAAGCTAACTGTTATATCTTCATCCTTGAAGTAGGCCTCAGCGTGAGCTGACACACTTTCCCTTTCAACTTTTAACTCTTCCTGCTGCAGCGTTTCTTTGCTAAACTCCCGGCTAATTTTCAGCAAAGCATCTTTTCAAGCAGTCTTTTCGGTGCCCGGCTTTGTGCGGATTGATAGATTTTTAAGTTTAAGCTTACTTGTTCATGTCACAAGTAGGTTGACGCTGCAATGAAGTTACTGTGAACGTTCCCTAGTCGCCGCACCCCTGTGCCTGTTCAGGTACACCGGCGGAGCATTTAGCACGGCCGATGCATCTTAACCAGCACGTCTTTCAAAGGAAACCGGAGCAAACCCACACAGACATGGGGAGAAACTTCACGCAGACGGGAATCTTCCACCCAAGCCGGGAATTGAACCCGGGTCCCTTGTGCTGTGAGGCAGCAGTGCTAACCCAGTGTGCCGCCAAGGGTTTGGGAATTTATTTCGAGTTCTTAGGCAGGTCTTTTGGGGGCTCCAAGGTAACTTTGCGCCCACTGTGATTCGATGAGGCGGCTGGTAAATCCCAAACGGCTGACATTGCCGTGCGTGTGTGCGTGGTTTAAAGAGTAGGTATGGTGTCTCTCCGCTACCTCAACGTTGCTGTGGCGTCGTAACCCTGTAAGGGGGGCATTGCCCTGGAAGGGTCACGTGAGCCGCTGGTGCAGTCAGAGTGGGGACTCACTCAGACCTGCCCCGACGTGACCCAGCAGTCGGAGTTTGAGAGCTTTTTCCTCGCTCTGCGATGTGAGCAGTCGTTCTCTTAATAAACCTTTGTTAGTCCCCAGGCCAGATCTCCAGCCCGCAGCCTCTACACTGATGACAGGGGTCAGTTTCTCCAATCAGCCTTCCCCATTGAGGTTGGCCACCAGTTTGGGCTCTCTCAGGAGACAGCGGGGTATCTATATTTGCCCCTCTCAGTGCAGTGCTGCTCTCCCCCCGAGACTGAATTCGAAGCAGATTGCTGCTTCAGGAGCCAAATGTACAAACAATAATTCATGTTCTTAAGCAGAGCTGATACCTTTGTATCTGAGTGGATTGGTAACAGGACGAGTCAGGGGAGATGCAGAGAGGATGTTCCCGATGGCGGGGGAGTCCAGAATCAGGGTTCGCAGTCTGAGGATTCGGGATAGACAGAGATGAGGAGACATTTCTTCACCCAAAGAGTGATGAGCCTGTGGATCTCAGGAAGTAGCTGATGCCAACAGATTGGAGAGGCAGCTGGGATTTAGCACTGAGGGCGAATGGGATCAAAGGTTATGGGGAGAAAGCAGGATTGGACGATCGAGTTGGATGATCGTGATGAGTGGCAGGGCAGGCTCGAAGAGCCGAATGGCCTCTTCCTGCTCCTGTCTTCTCTGTTTCAACGCTGCAACATAAAGCAAGGGCAACTCTCCCAGGACAATGCAAGATGGTCATTGCTAGGACGTGTGGATGGTGTGGCCGTTCCTCACCGGGCTGCTGAGTTCTGGCTCTTTGCCCAACCTTCGGTGAGGCTTCAGCGAGCGAGTGTCGCCAGGCCGGCTCTGGGAACCAATCCTGTTCACACCACGGGGAATGGTGAATCTTTGGAGACGTCTAACCCAGAGAGCTGTAGAATCTCAGCCTCTGAGTGTTTTTAAGATAGCGATCGATAGATTTTAGATTAGCAATAACACCTAAAGTTGTGGGGGTAGTGAGGGTGTAAAGGAGATTGTAATGTTTGATCAGTCATAATCATATTGCTTGTCAGGCCAGCCTTGATGGGCTGAATGGCCAACTTCTGTTCCTATGTTGTGAGACAGTCAGAGATTGGGTTGCCTCTCCCTCTCTGCAAGTGGTCCAAAGATACTGAGGTCAGTTGTCCTTCCTGTTAATCAAGAACTTTGCTCCCTTGGTTTCGGAGGGTTATTCTCCAATAAAAATCAATAAGAGACAGTTCTGTGATTGGCTGTATTTCAGGCTGATGAATGGGATGACTTTTGTCGGATTTAGGGAAACATTATTGTTCTTTCTCCACAGAATCCCTACAGTGCAGGAAAAGGCCATTCAGCCCATCGAGTCTGCACCAACTCTTTGAAAGAGAATGTTACCCGGGCCCATCACTCCCATAACCCCACACATTCACCATGGCCAATCCACCTAACCTACACATCTTTGGACACTAAGGGGGAATTTAGCAAGGCCGATCCACCTTTTTTCGAGAGTATCCTAGTGCTTCACGTCATTAGTGTGCGCTTGACCTGGACCATTTGATGGGCAACACGACAGCTCAGTGACTATCGCTGTGCTGTGCAGATACATGGATTTGGGCCTGTGTCTGTGGGAGTTTGCGCATTCTCCCCGTGCTTGCGTGGGTTTTCTCCGGGTGCTCCGGTTTCCTCCCACATCCCAAAGATGTGCTCTTAGGCTAATTGGCAAAACAAATTCTCCCTAAATTGTCTCAAATTTGGTTTTTAATTCATAGATCTATAAACATAGACAGGGATCACGGGTAGAGGAGGGGACATTGGGGTGGCGGCACGGGCTCGTTGGGCCGAAGGGCCTGTTTCCCCTGCTGTTTTGTTCTTTGTTCTTTAACCTATACGTCTTTGAACACTGGGGGACAATTTAGCATGGCCAATCCACCTAACCCACATATCTTTAGACAGTAAGGGGCAATTTATCATGGTTAATCCACCTAACCTACATATCTTTGGACACTAAGGGGCAATTTAGCATGGTTAATCCACCTAATCTATACATCTTTGGACTGTGGGGGGAAACCAAAGCACCTGGATGAAACCTATGCAGACACGGGGAAAATGTGCAAACTCTACACAGGCCAGAGTCTGACCTGGGTTCCTGGCCCTGTGAGGCAGCAGTGCTGACCACTGTGCCACCATGCCAGACATCGTAATGAATTCAAATTTCACCTTCGGTGGGATTCGAACCCAGGTCCTCGGAGCATTACTCTGGATTACTAGTGTACTGGCAATGCCACCCTGTCACCCCCCTGCCAATCAACTGGGCCAGGAAGGTGTGTGCTCCAGCTTGGGCTTCAGGTCTCTGACTCGCATTCGCCCCCCAGTGATGCTCACCGGAAGTGCGCGGGGTCACACATTGGGCAGGGAATGGAACTCCTTAACCCTGTCTGGTACCCAAACCCAACAGGCCAAGTGAAGCCAATCGGGGGGGAGGGGAGTGGGGGGGGGGGGGGGGGCAGGGTGCAGCAACCTGTCTTTCAGGAACAAGTAGAGGAAGGGAGAGACATATCCAGAGGAGGGAGGGGTGGGGCGGTGGAAAGGAAACTCACGTCGGAGAGGTTTGATTGTGGAAATGAAAGGCTTCATTTTTCATTCCCTCAACTGAGCGCTGAGGTTGAACTTGAGCGTGTTTAGCATAGAAAGTCATTGTAAACGCTTTCTAAAAAAAAGCCTCGCCACTCCAGATTGACAAAAGGAGACTGGGCTTTGTCCGGGGTCGGGCACCGCTGAGGTTAGTGGCTGCAGTTTTCAAACAGTATTACTACGTCCGCTTCGAGAGATTGTGGTGGAATTTTATGGGAAGGCTGCGTTACATTAAAGGTAAAAAAAAAGTCATGAAATCTGTTTCCAATGTAATTTCCTGTCGGCTTCTGTGCACAAACAACCACTTCTTTTGAAAAGGCACGCCGCTTTCTCCTGTTCTCTGATCAGAATCAGTACATTACTCTGTGACATCCAAACAGGCAAGTTTTTATACAGTCATTCAGACAGTGAGTGCCAACTGCTTACTCAGCAGTGAAGGGGAGCTGGGGGGCAGAGAGCATCCACGTACTGTTCTTTATAATTTTTGATTTGGTTTGACTTATCGTTGTATTAGTGAAAAGCATCGTTTCTTGCATGTTATACAGACAAAGCATACCATTCATAGAGTACATAGGGGAGAAGGAAAGAAGAGGGTGCAGAATGTAGGGTTACAGTCATAGCTAGGGTGCAGAGAAAGATCAACTTAATATTTGATTTGATTTATTATTGTCACATGTATTAGCATACAATGAAAAGTATTGTTTCTTGTGTGCTATACAGACAAAGCATACTGTTCATAGAGAAGGAAAGGAGAGAGTGCAGAATGTAGCATTGCAATTACTGATAGGGTCAAGAGAAAGATCCACGTAGTGCGAAGTAGATCTCTTCAAAAGTCTGATGGCAGCAGGGAAGGAGATGTTCTTGAGTCAATTGGCACGTGAGCGCAGATTCTTGTATTGTTTCCCCAACGGAAGAAAGTAGATGAGTGTGGATAGAATTTTAACACCACGCTGCCCCGGAATTACTTTCAGAATGGAATTCTCCGATACTTTGGGCAGGATTTTATATACCTCGTCCTAACAAGATCACAAAATCCTTGCCAATATGCCTGGGGTGCATGAGGTCCCTGATAATGCTTTTCTGAGACAGTGGGAAGTGTAGACAGAGTCGGTGGATGGGAGGCTGGTTTGCCTGATGGACTGGGCTTTTGTAGTTTCTTGCAGTCTTGGGCAGAGCAGGAGCCCATACCAAGCTGTGATACAACTAGAAAGGATGCTTTCTCTGGTGTATCTGTAAACGTTGGCGCGAGTCATAGTGGACACGCCAAATTTCCTTAGCCTCCTGAGAAAGTAGAAGCATCGGTGGGCTTCCTTATCCATAATGTCGGTGTTGAATCCGCCTTTGTGAAGTAAAAGATAGACAGACTTGCATTTATATAGCGCCTTTCATGACCTCAGGACTTCCCAAGGTGACAGAGAAGCCCTTTTGAGGTGTTGCCGCTCCTTGCCAGAGAGGGAATCTGGGATTGGTGTACGAGGAGAGATCGGGTTGGCCGGGCACTGGAATTCCGAAGAATGAGAAGAGAATCTCGTTGAGACGTGTAACGTTCTGTCATGGGTGGACAGCCAGGATGGAGGGGGTGTAATTCCCTTCGGCTGGTGGGAGGGGGGTAAAATCATGAGGGGCATAGATAGCCCCAAGGTCTTTCTTCCAAGATTGGAAAGTCCAACACTAGAGGGCATAGGTTAAAGGTGAGAGGGGAAAGATTTGAAAGGGACCTAAGGGTGTCTGATCTTTTCCACACAGAGGGTGGTGCGTGGAGGGAACAGAGATGCCAGAGGAGGTGGGAGAGGTGGGTACAATTACAACATTTAATAGACATTTACATGGATGGAAAAGATTTGGAGGGATATTGGCCAAAAGCGGGCAAACGTGACTGGTTCAGCTTAAGAAACCTGGTTGGCAAGGATGAGCTAGGCCGAAGGGCCTATTCCTGTGCTGTATATCTCTATAATTCTTCAAACTTCCTCACTCAGAGAGCAGGGAACCTGTGAAATTCTCTACCACAGGAGTTTGTGGAGGCCCTGAATATATTGAAGGAAGAACGGGATAGATTTCTACAGCAGAGTGGGTGAGGGGGTGGACAAGGGAAATATCTGTTACCCTCGAGCTGGAATTTCAGCCTCGCTGGGGCAAAGCTGTAAAATCCCACTTCTAAAGGGGTCAAGAGGTTTGGCTTTAAGATAGAGGGTTAGCCATGATTATATTGAATGGCAGAACAGGCTCGAGGGGCTAAATGGCCTTCTATTTACTCCGTGTCTACGTATTGTAGGAAAGACGGCAGCCAGTTAGTGCACAGCAAGCTCCCACAAACAACAAAGAGATTGTGGCCAAGAATTTTTGGTGGTAAATGTTGAGGGGGAGCCCTGTTCCTGTGTGAAACAGTGCAGCGGGATCTCTATCCCGTGCCTCAGGACTTCGAATTACCAACAGCAAAAACCTTGCGGAAGCTGGAGACCCAGGACTCAGCAGGTCTGGGGCATTGGTGGAAAGAGAAATTGAGCGAAGGTTTCGGGTTGCAGGGGTCCGCTTCAGGCCCCAGTCTAACCAACTGCGGGGCAGCCAGTGTTCTGGACGTTCTGCTTTCGTCAAAGCAAGTTCAACAGGTTAACGTAACGGGGACAAATCCGAGGGTGGCACAGTGGTTAGCGCTGCTGCATCACTGCTCCAAGGACCTGGGTTCGATCCCCAGCTTGGGTCACTGCCTGTGCAGAGTCTGCACATTCTTCCCGTGTCTGCCTCCGGCTTCCTCCCACAGTCCGAAAGACGTGCTGATTAGGGTGCCTTGACCGTGCTAAATTCTCCCTCGGCGTACCCAAACAGGAGTGTGGCGACTCGGGCATTTTCACAGTAACTCCGTTGCAGTGTTAATGTAAGCCTGCTTGTGACGCTGATAAAGTTAAATCAATAGAGGTAGCCCTTGTTAAAGTGAAACTTGAAGCCAAAGGAAACCCACGACATCAAATCAGAATGTGAAAGCGGTGCCCAGCGAGTATGTAAAGCTCAGATATGTAATCGGAGACTGGGTGTTAACTCTCTAAGGACACCCGCCATGAATGTGGAAGGAGGGAGCAGGGGGGGATGTTCTGGTTAGGTTGTACTTGTCCCAGTATCCCTTCTAACAACTCATAGCATCCCTACACTGTAGAAGGAGGCCATTTGGCCCATTGTGTCTGCACCGACCACAATCCCAACCAGGCCCCATCCCCATAACCCCACGTATTTATCCTGCTAATTGCCCTGTTACTTAGGATTCATTTAGCATGGCCAATCCACCTAATTCACACATCTTTGGACAGTGGGAGGAAACTGGAGCACCCGGAAGAAACCCACGCAGACACGGGGAGAACGTGCAGACGGATCCGAGCCGGGAATCGAACCTGGGTTCCTGGCACTGGTGCTCCAACACTAAGGTTAATTGCGCATGGCCAATGTGCCTAACCTGCACATCTTTGGACTGTTGGAGGAAACTGGAGCACCCAGAGGAAAGGGCGGCATGGTAGCACAGTGGGTTAGCACTGCTGCTTCACAGGGCCAGGGACCCGTGTTCGATTCCCCGGCTTTGGTCACCGTCTGCACGTTCTCCCCGTGTCTGCCCAGGTTGCCTCCCACAGCCCGAAAGAGTGGTTAGGGTGCGTTGGCCGTGCTAAATTCTTCCTCAGCGTACCCGAGTAACTTCATACTGTACTCAGCGTCACAGTAACTTCATTGCAGTGTTAATGTCAGCCTATGAATAAATAAACTTTGAGAGAAACCTACGCGGGGAGAACCTGCAGAGAGCGAGAGACCTGGCGATTGTCACTGGTTATATTGTGCCACCCTGTACGGACGGCTACTTATGACCTTCTTGTCTCTCTCTTTCTCTCTCTTTTCAAAGCCGTGTGTGGATTATGGGGACGACAGCGAGCGCCGCACAGCAGACGGTGTCCCTCGGGCCGGCCAGCGATAACGAGCAGAGTAACGGGACGACAGACAGCCGCCGCTCGATCAGTGTCAACTCCTTCCAGAACCTCAGCATCCACAACAAGGCCAAGTCCATCATTACCAACAAAGTGGCGCCTGTACTGATCACGTGAGTGCCTCTGACTGGGGCGGGCCAGACTGGGTGGGGAAGACCAAGCGCGTCCTCCCCTCCCACAGCACCTCAGATACCACAGCACAGGACTAGGCCACTCGGCCCCCGCCCAACTAATCCCTGCTAGGCCTTTCCTCCATTAGAGCCTATTGGATCTTCTACGTTTCCAGAGCTTTCGGGGTTAAAGGGATGTGGAGGGATCAGGATATTTACAAAGAACAAAACAGCACGGGAAACAGGCCCTTCGGCCCAACGAGCCCACGCCGCCACCCTGATGTTCCCACCTCTACCCTCGATCCCCTGCCTATGTTTATAGATCTATGGATTAAAAAACCAAGTAGCAAATATTGGATAAAATTTCTCCGGGGCAATGAAAATGTTAGTTGTTATAACAAGTAATCTTTCCCAATGATTAATTTCTAGCATTGCCACTCGTTGTAAAGCAAATAGAATGTGCGATCAATGACCAATTCAACGGAGGACAGAGATAACCATTTGGGTGGGATTTTCGTACCACACTCACCCCGAAACCTGAAAACCCCACCCGAGGTCAATGGCCCTTTTCACCCCTTGGAATAAGGAAAATTCGCCCCACAGATTTTAATATTCAAACTTATTGGCAGACTAGGCTGAAAGGGCCGAATGGCCCATTCCTGCTTTTCTATTCTATCCTATTCTGCATGAAGAAGTTCCTCCTCAACTCAGTTCTAAATCTGCTGCCCCTCCCTTATTTTGAGGCCATGCCCGCCCCCCCACCTAGTTCTAGTTTCACCCGCCAGTGGAAACAAACTTCTATACCACTGGGTTAACCACCACCGCCACCAGCCCCCCCATCCATCCTCTCAATGTGCCCAAGGCTACCTCTGTCCTTTTACCCCAGTTTAAAACAACAACTGATAATTAAATAGCGCCTATCACCTAATGAACCCCTATCCAACCCTCCTCTCCCCCCAAGCATCTTCAAACCAAGCGCGACACCGAGGCACATGAGGAGGTCACGTCCAAAGCTCAGGCCAAGGGATGGGTTTGCAGGAAGGGGTCACCAGTGATGTTTTCGTTAGAAAGGAGGCGGCTAAGAGGGGACCTTATCGAAACATATAAGATGATTAGAGGTTTAGATAGGGTGGACAGTGATAGCCTTTTTCCTAGGATGGAGAAAGCTAGCACGAGGGGATACAGCTTTAAGTTAAGGGGTGATAGTTATAGGACGGATATCAGAGGTAGGTTCTTTACCCAGAGGGTGGTTCGGGAGGGGAAGGCCCTGCCTGCGGCAGTTATAGATGCGCCAAGTTTAGTGGCGTTTAAAAGGTTAGTTGATAAGTATATGGAAGAGAAGGGAATGGTTTAGTTTGGAGGGTCATTGCTTTTTATATTGGTCGGTGCAACATCGAGGGCCGAAGGGCCTGTTCTGTGCTGTAATGTTCTATGTTCTATGTTCTATGTTCTATAACTGGGGTGGGAGGGTGGGGCGCGGGAGACCAGAATTCAGGGGCTGCAGAGATCTCGGAGGGTTGTTGTGGGGCTGGAGGAGATTCCGGAGTTCAGGAGTGGGGTTGGGGAGGAGCGGTAGTGGGGAGGGAGGAGAGAGGTAGGGCCACGGAGAAATCTGAAAACTGGGGCCAGAGTTATAAAACCGGAATCCCCTCCCTGAACAGATGAGGAGAAGAAAATAATCTCCCTTTCCCACCCCCAACCAAAACTATCTGTTTCCTGATGGTTTATCTCTTGAGGTGGGGTGGGGGGGGTGGGTAGTGCGGGAGGTGGGACTACCACAGCAGGGTCTTGCGGTTCAATCTTCAATTCCGGGAAACTCCAGGCAAATCCTGGAAATCCCATAAGAACTAGGAGCAGGAGTAGACCCTTTGAGCCTGCTCCGCCATTCAATAAGATCATGGTTGATCTTTTCGTGGACTCAACTCCATTTACCCACCGGCTCACCCTTAATTCCTTTACTATTCAAACATCTATCCTTGTCTTATAAATGTTCAATGAGGTAGCTTCAACCGAACAGGGAATTCCACAGAATTCCACAACCCTTTGTGTGAAGAAGTTCCTCCTCAACTCAGTCCTAAATCTGCTTCCCCTTATTTTGAGCCCATTCCCTCTAGTTCTAGTTTCACCCGCCAGTGGAAACGACCTCCCTGCTTCTATCTTCTCGATTCCCTTCATAATCTTATATGTTTCTATAAGATCTCTCCTCACACTTCTGAATTCCAATGAGTGTAGCCCCAACCTACTCAATCTCTCCTCATAAGCCAACCCTCTCAACTCAGCTCATGTGCAAGAGAGCAGGGAGGCTTCCGATGGCCTTATCCTATAATCATGGAGACTGTGATTTCTCTCGCACAGTTTTCAGTGTTAGGGTCGGTACAGTGTTGACAGACATGCTGTGTCAGCCACGGAAGACATCAAGCTTATTTCTGGCAATGAATTTTGCTGAGAACATTACAATGTCACTTTCTAGTGATAAGTAATCCCGTTCAGTTTTATTTGGATATGCAGCCCTGTGAAATAAAGTGTGGTGGATTGTGTGAACGGTACGTGGGATTTAACTGGATTGGGAGTTACGGGTAGTTCTATGGTCTGGTGGGTATTGAAATGATCGGCACAACTCGTGGGCTGAAGGGCCTGTTTGTGCTGTAGTGTTCTATGATCTATGAATCGTTTTTTTTACAATGGCATTTTGCAAAGACCCAAAACAGCTGTTTGCAGCATTAATCCCTTCTGGTGATGGTTAAACCTTTCTGCTAACCCTTCTTCTAAGCTTAGGTAGGATTCTCCAACTGCACATGCCCCAAGGTTGGAAAATTTTACCCGGGTTAACAGACCTTTGCATAGAAACATAGAAACTAGAAGCAGGAGGAGGTCATTCAGCCCTCTGAGTCTGCTCCGCCATTCATTTTGAACGTAGCATAGTGGTTAGCAGCACTGTCTCAGATCGCCAGGGACCCAGGCTCGATTCCCGGCTTGGACCACTGCCTGTGTGGAACCTGCACATTCTCCCTGTGTCTGTGTGGGTTTCCTCTGGGTGCTCCTGTTTCCTCCTACAGTCTGTGCTGGTTAGGGTGCATTGGCCATGCTAAATTCTCCCTCAGTGTACCTGCACATGTGCCGGTGATTGGAGGTTTTGATCTCTCATTCTCCCACCCCCTCCACCCTGTCGCTCCCTATTCCTCCACCTCCCCATCCCTTCCCGTCTCCACCTCCACATCTCCCTCTTCACTTCCCCATCCCTCCCTCCCTCTCCCCTCCGCCCCATCGCTGCCATTCCACCTCCACGCTATCCCTCCTCACAAACCTATCCTTCTACACACAAGCCCTCATCATCAATCCCTCCCCACTTCCCTTCTATTCCCCATAGTTCTCTATTCCACTCATTCCCCTGCATCCTGCCCCAAAATCCACCCTACCCCACTCTGAGAGAGTTTATCTCTTACTGTGTTTAATCCTATTGATAACCATCGCAAGGGAGGCGATGGCTTAGTGGTATTATTGCTGGGGTATTAATCCAGAAAGTCAGCTAATGTTTTGGGGGCCTGGGTTCGAATCCCGCCACGGCAGATAGTGGAATTTGAATTCAATAAAAAATGCCCGAAATTAAGAATCTATTGATGACCATGAAATCATTGTCGGAAAAACCCATCTAGTTTGTTTAGGGAAGGAAATCTGCCATCCTTACCCAGTCTAGTCTACATGTGACTCCAGAACCACAGCAATATGGTTGACTCTTAACTGCCCTCCAAGGGGTAACTAGGGATGGGTAATAAATGCTGGCCCAGCCAGCAACACCCATGTCCAAGGAATGAATTAAAAAAAGTAGCTCCCAAGGGAGGTGGGGAGAGAGATGAAGATTCTTCACTTGTGATTTAATGAGGGGAAACGGAACTGAAGTGAATCACCATCGTGAAGACTCTCGGACTGAGATTGAAGATGTGAATGAGGGGGCCAACTAAATTTAGATCCAAGAGATCAGAGAAATGGATGTTTTGATAGTGTTGGGTGGTGAGTGGGATGTTGGTGGAGAGTTTAAGAATTCTTATCCGTTCATTTCAGGTATAATTGCAAAGAAGAGTTTCAGATTCACGACGATTTGCTAAAAGCCAATTATACAATTGGTAGAATTTCGGATAAATTGCCGGAACACTACCTCGTTCAGGTAAGGTGGGAGCGTGAGTGAAGCGAAGGCAATGTGGAGCAGAGGGGAACCTGAAGATATGGTGACCTGGGGTGAAGCGGAGAGCGGGTGTGGATGAGATCCCAGGATCAGTCAATCGATCAGTGATCAGCCGGGTGACATCAGCTAACCAACAGCATCGCTGAATCTTGCTGCACTGGTGGATGCCATTTGGCCCCTCACGGCTGTGCTGGCCCCTTCACGAGTTCAACACAAATTCTCCTTACACCGCATCTTCCCCACACCCCCCATCGTCTTCCAATTCATGTCCAGATCAACCGTGATCTTAGTGAATGACAGAACAGGCTGGATGGGCCGGGTGGCCTTGTCCACTTGCAAACTTCCAATGGAATCTGATTCTGTATTTTTCAGTAAGATATTCCAAACCTTACCAACTCTCGGTGAGGGAGGGGTGGGTTAAAAATTGCTTCACATTTCCCCTCGAGTTAATCATTGTAAAGCTATAATCTCTGCACTAACCCACTTTGCCAAAAATAATAGTTCCTCCCTGCTCGTTCTGAGAAAGAACATTCCAGCATATTGCACAGCTCCGTCAACCCTCTCTGAGTGTGTGTGTGTGTAAGTCTGTGTGTCTGTGTGAGTCTGTGTGTCTGTGTGAGTTTGTGTGTGTGTGAGTTTGTGTGTATGTATGTGTGTGTGTGTATATGTGTGTGTCTGTGTGTGTATATATGTGTGTGTGTATATATGTGTGTGTGTATATATGTGTGTGTGTGTATATATGTATGTGTGTGTATGTATGTATATGTGTGTATATGTGTGTGTGTGTATATATGTATGTGTGTGTATGTATGTATATGTGTGTATATGTGTATATATGTGTGTGTGTATATATATGTGTGTGTGTGTATGTGTGTGTGTGTGTGTGTGTGTATATATATATGTGTGTGTATATATATATATGTGTGTGTGTGTGTGTATATGTGTGTGTGTATGTATGTGTCTGTGTGTATATATGTGTGTGTGTGTATGTGTATGTGTGTGTATGTATGTATATGTGTGTATATATGTGTATGTGTGTGTGTGTGTGTGTATATATGTGTGTGTGTGTGTATATGTGTGTGTATATATATATATATGTGTGTGTGTGTGTGTATATATGTGTGTGTGTGTGTGTGTGTGATGCTGATTGTTGGGTGACTTGTGAGCCAATGCTATTTAGAGGGACAGTGCTTTCCTGAACGAGACAGGTGAGAATTTCAATAACAAGCCCTCAATCACATTGCTGCCTGTGGCCACTGGGAGGGATTTTCACTGTTTGTGAGCTCTCTCTCATTTGTGTGTTGTTCCCTGTTGTGCTGACAGCTCCTTTAAGGGTAGATTTTGAGTTGAGTGTTTACATCCACTGTCACTGAGTCATTCAGCTGTGATTGAGGTGGACAGCTGTACCCGCTCACCGTTCCTGCTCTGTACTGTCTCACTGCCCTCCCTGTGTGTCAGTGTCAGCGACCGCGGAGACTGGCAAACATTCTGTAGGAATTATTATCCGACTGCAGTGCTCCAGCCCCCACCCAACCCGTACCCTCACCATGCTCAAGAGAGAGAAAATTCCACCTCTGAGTGAAAAAAAAGAACCTTCCTAATTTCACTCCTGAATGGATTTAATCTCATTCTAAGATTCTGT
Source organism: Sphyrna mokarran (assembly GCA_024679065.1). Classification (NCBI taxonomy): domain Eukaryota; kingdom Metazoa; phylum Chordata; class Chondrichthyes; order Carcharhiniformes; family Carcharhinidae; genus Sphyrna; species Sphyrna mokarran. The sequence goes on from JAGIQG010000032.1 coordinate 6,886,483, forward strand.
CCATTTGTTTAGCAGGTGTCAACATCCTGGCTTCCAATCCAGAAAGTTTCATAACTTGGATAACACTGGGCAGTGACTGAGAGGTCACTGTGAGAGAGTTTATAGAACAACACCATCAATCCAGTCATTAGGATCAGGGAGGGCAGTAAGCAGATAAAAGATCATTTTCGGAGTGATAGCGAGAATTCTTTCGCTGAATGCAGAGCAATTTACTCACACACAAATCCCAGTATCCAATATTCCCAGCAGCTGGTATTCCTGGGAAAAAGCCACTGGTTGTGACAGTCTGGGTGGATTCGGTTGGGCTGATGCTCCCCACCATCTGTATTTCAGAGACAATGTTCTCCTGTGAGATTAACGTGGAGATTTTGGGTCTGGGTTTTGGCTGCAGGTTAATGATTGGGTCACAGATACTGTTCAGAGAGTCTCCATCCACACTCTGTCCAATGGAGTTGATCCAGAACAGAGGCTGCAAGCTTTGAACTCATCGTTCGATGCTGATTTTCTTCCTTCCTTTCCTCCTCTTCCTCTCTTTCTCTGTCCTTTCTCCCAGTTTCTCCTCTCTCCTCCTCTTTCCTCTCTCTCTTTCCGTCCCCTCTGTCTCACTCTGTCTTTCTTTCTCCCCCACATCACCCCCTCCTTCTCTCTGCCCTTCTCTCCCACTGCCCCTCCTTTTCCCTCTCTCTCCCCCCTTTCTCCCCTTCTCTCTCCCCCTCTCTCTCCTCCCTCTCTCCCCCCTCTCTCATCTCTCTCCCCCCTCTCTCTGCCTGCCCTCTCCCTCTCCCCCCCTTTTTCCTCTCTCTCTCTCCCCTCTGTCTCCCCCTCTGTCTCCCCTCTGTCTCCCCCTCTCCTCCCCCTTCCCTGCCTCTCTCTCCACCCCTCTATCCGCATCTCCTGCCTTCCTTCTAACCCCCTCCCTCCCCTTATTCTTCTCCTCTCTCCCCCTTGCTCCCCTCTCTCTCTCCTCTCTCTCTCTCCTCCTTCGCTCTCCGCCTCTCTCTCCCCTCTCTCTCTCTCTCTCTCTCTCACTCTTGCTCTCACCCCCAATCTCTTCCCTCTCCCCCTCCCACTCACCTCCCCCCCTCAATCCTTATTGGGATTAACAATATTTTAGTGAGGGAATCTTGCAAGGATTTCACTGTTACTCACAGCCCAGCAATTTCACGATATTAACATTCTGATTATCACTCTGAAATCCCTCAGTTTCCTCCCCTTTCTATCTTTGTCCCCCAGCCCCTGTGACACCCCGGTCTCTGTTCCAGCTCGAGTATCTCGAGAACCTCCGATTTTAATTAATTTTCTTCTTGTGGGAGAACCTAGAGCTTGGGGTCACTGATCCGACATCATCCATTTCGGGGACAATCATAGATTCTCTACAGTGCACGAGGAGGCCATTCGACCCATTGAATCTGCAATGCCCACCCAGTCCCTATCCCCGTAATCCGATGCATTTACCCCAGCTAGTCCCTCTGACACTAAGGGGCAATTTAGCAATGGCCAATCCACCTTACTCTTTGGAGAGTGGAAGCACCCTGGAGGAAACCCACGCAGACATGGGGAGAATATACACACACAGTGAACCAAACCGGGAATCAAACCCGGGTCCCTGGCATTGTAGGGCAGCAGTGCTAACCACTGTGCCACCATGGTGCCTTTAAACTTTTCATACCTGATTGTTTACTAATTCACATTTCACCATCTGCCCTGGTGGCATTTGAACCCGGTTACCAGGATTTGACCTCCAGTGGCAATACCCTATTATAGGCACCACGTAAATGCAACTTGTTGACCTTGGTCAAACTGTGGAAACTGGGTCCCGAATCCTCAGGTTCCGCTTGCTGTGGGAATCGTTGCGGAGAGTTCGACAGACAAACCAAAAGTCTGTTGACCTCGTTTGGGAATTTCTTCTCCTGGGGCAGGTGGAATCAAAAATCCTGTCCCAGGATTCGGTCACTCCAAAGTTAAAGTTTGAAGCGGTAATTTGGACGGTTTGTGTGTTTTTGGATTCTCCTGGGATTAAACCTTTCCACTGTGTTGCAGGGGAAATACTTCATGGTCTGTGACATCTACAGTAAAATCGATGTCTTGAACACTAGCGGCAGTTACGGAGTGCCCAACTTCAGGCAGGCCAGAGGAAACTACCCGGTGTTCGGAATGGGACAGGCTAGTCTTAACGGATTTAAACAGCTTCTTCAGGTCCTGCAGCGAGAAGGTTACGAGGTCAGTGTCCGCCTTAGTTCCATTGTTAACGTCTTCAGACTGTCGTGGCATTGCCGGCACAGTGGTTAGCACTGCTGCCTCACAGCAGCAGGGAGCTGGGTTCGGTTCCCGGCTTCGGGTGACTGTCTGTGTGGAGGCTGCACATTCTCCCCATGTCTGCGTGGGTTTTCTCCGGGTGCCCTGGTTGTCTCCCACAGTCCTAAAGATGTGCAGGTTCGGTGGATTGGTCATGCTAAATTGCCCTTTAGTGTTCAAAAATATGTAGGTTAGATAGGTCGGTCATGCTAAATTGCTACTAAATAGCCAACCCACCTAACCGACAAATCTTTGGACACTAAGCAGCAATTTAGCATGGCCAATCCACCTAACCTGCACATCTTTGGATTCTGGGAGGAAACCGGAACACGTGGAGGAAACCCATGGAGACACAGGGAGAACATGCAAACTCCAAACAGACAGCCACCCAAGGCCGGAATTGAACCTTTGGCGCTGTGAGGCAGCAGTGCTAACCGCTGTGGGAGTTTCCTGTGTGCAAATTGGCAGCCACATTCCCCGAATTGCAACGGCGCCTCAGAGGCACAGCACTGCATACAAAGTCCTGTAATCACGGAGGGCGTTATATAAATGCAAGTCTTTTATTTAATGACTACCCTTCTGTCCTTTCAGGAGATTCTGTTTTACTGCGTCCGCCAGGAGCCGGTGGTTTTCTTGCGTGTGGGTGAAGATTATATTCCCTACACTCCCCGATGCAAAGAAAATCTTCATGAAAACCTCCATGACTTGGGGAGCGATGTGAGAGTGGAAAATCTGGAGCTGACCATCAGGACAGAGGTAAACTTGGATAACATTCTCTGAAGGCAGAGATTACAAAGTCTAGGAAGTCATGTTGGAGTTGTGTAGAGCTTTGGTGCGACCAGAGCTGGAGAACTGGAGGAAGGATAGGATTGCACCAGAGAGGATGCAGAGGAGATTCACCAGGATGCTGCCCGGGATGGAACATTTACGGAACAGTGGGTTAGCACTGCTGCCTCACAGTGCCAGCGACCCGGGTTCGATTCCCGGCTTCGGGTCACAGTCTGTGTGGAGTCTACACATTCTCCCCGTGTCTGCGTGGGTTTCCTCTGGGTGCTCCGGTTTCCTCCCAATTCTAAAGCTGTACAGGTTAGGTTGATTGTCTGTGCTAAATTGCCCCTTAGTGTCCTGGGATGCATAGGTTAGAGGGAGAAGCAGGGTAAATATAGGGATAGGGAAGGATGGGGTTGCTGTGGGTGCAGAATTGATAAGCTAACTGTTTTGCACTGTAGGGATTCTATAACTTCTATAGTTTAAGTTGCGGAGAGACGGTGGGTTGTTTTATCCGGAGCAGAGAGGGGTGATCTGATCGAGGTGTACAAGATAATGAGGGACATGGACAGAGTGGATAAGGAACAACTGCTCCTCTTAGTTAAAGGGTCAATCACAAGGGGATATGGGTTTAGGATGAGGGGCAGGAGGTTTAGGGAGGGATTTGAGGAAAAGCCTTTTTACCCAGAGGATGTGAGGGTTTGGAATGCGTTGCGTCACATTCTTTAAAAAGTACCTGGATGAGCACTTCATAACATTCAGGACCCTGGGCCAAGCGCTGGCAGATGGAATTAGGTGGATGGGTCAGACTCGATGGGCTGAAGGGTGTCTTCTGCACTGCATGATTCTGTGATTGGAACATTCATCCCGAATGCTTTGCTGTAGCCAGTCACTGGTTATGTGGGTGGCACGGTAGCACAGTGGTTAGCACTGCTGCCTGACAGCGCCAGGGACCCGGGTTCGATTCCCGGCTCAGGTCTGTGTGGAGCTTGCACATTCTCCCCGTGTCTGCGTGGGTTTCCTCCCACAGTCCAAAGATGTGCCGGTTAGGTTGATTGGCCGTGCTAAATTGCCCCTTGCTGTGCCGGATGCATAGGTCAGAATAGGGCGGCACGTTAGCACAGTGGTTAGCACTGCTGTTTCACAGCTCCAGGGACCCGGGTTTGATTCCCGGCTCAGATCTGTGTGGAGTTTGCACATTCTCCTCGTGTCTGTGTGGGTTTCCCCCGGCTGCTCCGGTTTCTGTACCGGAGTGTTTCTATGATTTCTACGCTGAAGTTTGCTGGGATCTATCTGTGCAAAACTAACCTGTGGTGGTTAGTCGGGGTTGCTGGAGCATCACAGCACATCCTAACCTGGCAACTCTTCCTGGAGACGTCAGCAAGGCCTAGTCAACTTTCATCGGGGGAGGGTTTTCCAGCCTCGCTCAGGTGAGACTGGAAATTCTTGCCCGAGGCTAACAGATTTTTCCATTAGAGCAAAGAGCATTACAGGACTGGAAGAGGCCCTTTAGCTCCTCTAAGCCTGGGCTGATCATGATACCTGCCTAAACTAAAACAATATGCACTTACACAGAATCCATATCCTTCCATTCCCATCCTATTCATATATTCTCTTAAATGTTGCTGTTGTACCCGTGAATCCAATGCCAGACCCTCGCCTGCTCTGATTCTGTGGCGGGAGAGGTGGTGGACTTCCGGCTGATGTTTCTGAGTCAAGTAACGCTGATGTCGGTTGTCCGTGGCTGCACTCGCGGAGAACAACTCACTCAACCCGATTAACTGGCACATGGGGATCTTCCCGCTTCACAGTCGGTGCCTGTACCAGCGATGCCCCCAGAGACATCACCCATTCCATTGCACCCAAAGCCACAGTGTTGATAAAAGTGTAGGCTTGTTGAATACTGAGGCTGCATGGTGGTTAGCACTGCTCCCTCACAGTGCCAGGGACCCAGGTTCGATTCCAGAGTCTGCACATTGTCTGCGTGGGTTTTTTCCGGGTGCTCTGGTTCCCTCCCAAAGATGTGCGGATTAGGTGGATTGGCCAATTTAAATTGACCCCAGCGTCCGGGGCGAGGGGTTGGGGTGAGCGGGGTAAAATGTGTGGGGTTAGGGGCCTGGGTGGGTCAGCGCAGACTTGATGGGCCGAATGGCCTCCTTCTGCACTGTAGGGATTCTATGAATGTCACACCAACCTCGATGTGTGTTAGCAGTGAAAACCCTCTACCTTTTTTTGTTGCTTTCCATTTACAGCTTTATAACTTTGCCCAGTTGAACGAGAATATCAATTATGTCTACAACGACATCGAACACTTTAAGGATGAACCTCGGACCGTTTACATTGGCAGCGAGGAGGACATCCAAGTCACTGAAGAGGTTTACAGGAGACCTTTCTTTACCAAACCCTCCTGCAGGTACGCAGAGTGAGTTACCACGGCTACCCTCACGGTTAATGGAAACCAGCGCAGACACGGGAAGAATGTGCAGACTCCGGAATTGAACCTGGGTCCCTGGCCTGCGTGGTTTGGGGTGTTTCCCTCCTCAGCGCAATGTCGCCTGTAAAGCCACGGCCTATAACCGCTCGGGAAACCGCTCTTCCCCTCACTGAGAAGGTGCTTAGAGTGGGATATCGGTCAGATAGATTGCTGATCTCAGGTGTTATTCAAGGGTAAGTATGCACACAAAGGCATGGCGGCACAGTGGTTAGCACTGCTGCCTCACAGCGCCAGGGGCCTGGGTTCAATTCCAGGTCACTGGCTGTGTGGAGTCTGCACATTCTCCCCATGTTAGTGTGGGTTTCCTCCGGGTGCTCCGGTTTCCTCCCACACTCCAAAGATATGTGGGTTAGGTTGGTTGGCCGTGCTAAATTAACCCTTCTTAGGGGATTAGCAGGGTAAATATGTGGGTGGGCCTGGGTGATTGGTGCAGACTTGATGGGCTGAATGGCCTCCTTCTGCACCGTGGGGATTCTATGATTCTAGCATGCTCCTTAACGCACAAATTTGTATTTATTTTGTGCTCAAGAGTAGATTTAGGCTAGGAGGATTATGACTGAACAGGGGGAGTGTGGCTGAACTGGCATGGCTCTGGGATCAGATGTGACGTGCCCTCTCCCACACCTTCTACCCAATTTAGCCACCAGCTCCCTCTTTCTGCTCAGGTTTACCCTCAGGGCTGTCAAATTGGGGCTAAGCTACTGAAAGACCACAGGAATCTTTAGGAGCTGTATCCACAGCACTCCCTTTCTATCAGCTTCATGGCGGCCATTTTCTGGTTCCTGAAAAGGATTCTGGGAAATGAGGCTGCGACCTCAGGTTTCGTGGGAAACCGAACCTAGTTGAAACCAGACAGATACACGGGCGGACATTTTGAATATCGGCCACGGCGATAGGCAGCTTTTGTTGCTTTCTTTCAACCATAAATCGCACAGATAAAATAGCGCAGCTCACATGAGCTATTGCTATGACCCCCTTCACTCTAGGCCAGCTGGGTAAAAACCGTGTGTCCCAGCTCAGATTGAGATGGGGGCGGGGGGTGGTGAAACAAAATGAAAATGTGTTACGAGCTAAGATTTGGCAATGGTCAGGTCATTTTCACAATGTTCCCGTGGAAAAAAAACATGAACGAGGGCCCTAGTTAGCGTAGTTTAGTCTGACGCACCTTTACGAGATGTCCCAGCACACTTTCCCTCACCGAAGTTTCCATCGACATTTCCATGTTTATGCGAGAGAGATATGTTTACCGCGGAACCTTTCTTTGCTGTTTATTTTGTATGTCCTGTGTTACATCAAATGTCTGGAAGGGAGCATATTCTATCTTAAGATGTTCGCTTGGCTCAGGTGGGTCTCTCTCTCTCACTCCCTCTCTCTCCATAAGAACACAAAAAACACAAGAACTAGGAGCAGGAGGAGGCCATTTGGCCCCTCGAGCCTGTTCCTCCATTCAGTAAGATCATGGCTGATCTTTTTGTGGACTCAGCTCCACTTCCCCGCCCGCTCACCCTTAATTCCTTTCCTGTTCAAAAATCTATCTATCCTTGCCTTAGAAACATTCAATGAAGGAGCGTCAACCACTTCACTGGGCAGGGAATTCCAGATTCACAACACTTTGAGTGAAGAAATTCCTCCTCAACTCAGTCCTAAACCTGCTTCCCTTTATTTTGAGGCCATGCCTCCCCTAGTTCTAGTTTCAGCCGCCAGTGGAAACAACTTCCCTGTTTCTATTTTATCCACTCCCTTCATAATCTTGAATGTTCCTCTAAGATCTTCCCTCCTCCTTCTGAATTCCAATGAGTATAGCCCCAGTCTACTCAGAATTGCTCAGGAGGAGGCTGGTGTTTGTGCTTATTCCTCTCTGTGACAATGTCCTGTTTGATATCTGTTCTTTTAGATATCATCGGTTACCACTCTCTGTGGATGGGTTACCGCTACAGTCGCAGATAGACGCTTTTGTTAATTCGCTCAGGGTAAGTGTACACTCAGACATTTTCTTATTTTTTATTCATTCGTTCTTGAGACGTGGGCTGGGGCAGCATTTATTACCCATCCCTAGTTGCCCCTTGAGAAGATGATGCTGAGCTGCCTTCTTGAATTGCTGCAGTCCCTAGGGTGTAGGTATACCCACAGTGCTGTGAGGGAAGGAGATTTCTTTTTTGACCCAGCAACTACGAAGGAACGACCGATATATTTTCAGGTCAGGATGATGAGTGAGTTGGAGGGGACTTTGCAGCTATCTGCTGCCCTTATCCTGCTAGAGAGCAATGGTGGGTTTGGAAAGTACTGCCTGAGGAAGCTTGTTGCTGCTGAAGTGCATCTTGTAGATGTTACACACGGCCTCCGTGTGTTGGTGGTAGAGGGAGTGAGTGTTTGTGGATGGGGTGCCAATCAAATGGGCTGCTTTGTCGCAGAATCATAGAATTTTACAGCACAGAAGGAGGCCATTCAGCCTCCCGAAAGAGCTAGTCCCATTCTCCTTCTGGATGGTGTCGAGCTTATTGGAGCATCCAGGCAAGTGGGGAGTATTCCATCACCCTCCTGACTGTGCATTGTCGATGGTGGACAGGTTTTGGGGAATCAGGAGCTGAGTAATTTGTTGCAGGATTCCCAGCCTTTGACCTGCTCTTGTAGCCACAGTATTTCTTTGGTTGGACCCAGTTCAGTTTCTGGTCAACAGTAACTCCCAGAATATGGAGTCATAGAATCCCTACAATGCAGGAGCAGGTCATTCAGCCCATTGAGTCTATACAGGGCCCCTTCTTTTTCTTACCCAAGTCCTATCCCTGTAACCTCACATACTTACCCCACTGATCTCTCTAACCTGCATAGCTTCGGATGCTAAGGGTCAATTTAGCATGGCCAATCCACCTAATCTGCACATCTTTGGAGTGTGGGAGGAAACCAAAGCACATGGAGGAAACCCACGCAGACACAGGGAGAATGTGCAATCTCCACACGGACAGTGACTGGAGGCTGGTACTGATTTGACCTTCCTGCACAAATCAGTCTCGGTTTTGTTACGGTTTGATGCTTCAGTGCAGATGCAGAGCAGAACAGAAGCAATTAGGAAATTAAAATCAGCTGTATTCTTCCACGCGAAAGATCCCAGAATCAGTGTTTGGTGAAGCACATGTCCGTTGGGATTGGAGCGTTTATAAAAATGTCTATTTCCCTTCCAGCAATGTTTATTTTCTCCTTGCCTCTTTGGCTGGGAGCCTCGAGTGTTTCATACAGGAACCCATCCGATATCTCACCCAAGTGAGATCCTTCTCAATGAATCCTGGCTGATTTTTCCAATCATGCTGGGGAATTAACTTCGGGGGAATATCATAGTCCAGTGACAATATCACTAAACCGCCATCTCCCCCGGAGTGAAGAGGGCAGCAATGTGCATTTAGTTAATGTCAGGAGCACTCCTATCAATTTTCAACTGAAGGGGCAGAAAATAATCCAACCAGGCTCCTCACTCCTGATCAATGCCCAGTAACCTCTGCTCAAAACCATGATGGACATTGGATGAGAGCAAGATCCAAGTGCACTGGGAGGCAAGTGGCACAGTGGTTAGCACTGTTACCTCGCAGCATGAGGAGCCCAGGTTAAATTCCAGCCTCAGGTGACTGCCCTTGTGGACTTTGCACATTCTCCCCGTGTCTGCATCTCCGAGTGCTCCAGTTTCCTCCAAAGAAGTACAAGTTAGGTAGATTGGCCATGCCAAATTATCTTTTAGTGTCCAAAGATGTGTGGGTTAGGTGGATTGGCCATGCTAAATTGCCCTTAGTGTTCAAAGATGTGCAAGTTAGATAGATTGACCATGCTAAATTGCCCCTTAGCATCCAAAGATGTACCGGTTAGGTGGATTGACCATACTAAATTGCCCCTTGTATAAAGATGTGTAGGTTAGGTGGATTGGTCATGCTAAATTGCCCTTTGTGTCTAAAGATATGCAAGTTACTTGGATTGGCCGTGCTAAAGAGAGATTGAGACCTCCACCCCTTCGCCAATCAAATCCCTGCCCCTTCCTCTGCCCCCTTACTCTGTTAACTCTCCTGCACTCATTGGTGTTCCCCCCACAACTTCCCCCTACTCCCTCACTCCCACATCCCCTTGCCCCCCCCTCCATCGCAGACTTACAGAGCCTGTGGCCTTCACTGACAGGTCCCCCCTTCCAACTGGAAGCCAACGTTAAACCTGCTAGGTAACCACATCCCCCCTTCCCATTCCCCCTCCGCCACTCCCCCTCCGGAGGGCATTTGATAAAACCACGATCTGTAGCTACACTCACCATTCCACTCAGTGCCGTGTTTAACCTGAGCCTCACAGGGTGAGAGAGGGAAAATATCCTACAACATCCTTCCACCTCCTTCCATTCCCCATCACGGGAGGCGATGACCTAGTGGTATTATCACTAGACTATTAATCCAGAAACTCAGCGAATGTTCTGGGGACCAGGCTTCGAATCCCGCCACGGCAGATGGTGGAATTTGAATTCAATAAAAATGATCTGGACTTAAGAATCTACTGATGACCAGTGTCGGAAAAACCCGTCTGGTTCACTAATGACCCTTTAGGGAAGGAAATCTGCCGTCCTTACTTGGTCTGGCCTACGTGTGACTCCAGAGCCACAGCGATGTGGTCGACTGTCAAAGAACAAAAAAAATTACAGCACAGGAATAGACCTTTTGGCCCCCCAAGCTTGCACTGACCATGCTGCCTGACTTAACTAAAACTCCCTATCCTTCCATGACCATATCCCTCTGTTCCCATCCTATTCATGTATTTGTAAAAGCGCCCCTTAAAAGTCACTGTTGCTTCCACTATCTCCCTCGGCAGTGAGTTCAGACACCCACTACTGTCTGTCTGAAAGATCTGCCTCGTACATCTACTTTAAACCTCGCCCCTCACACCTTAGACCTAGTAATTGACTCTTCCACCCTGGGAAAAAGCTTCTGACTATCCACTCTGTCCATGCCCCTCATAATCTTGTAGACTTCTATCAGCTCACTCCTCAGCCTCTGTCGCTCTAAGTTGGTAACAGGGATGGGCAATAAATGCTTGAACGAATCCCATAAAAAACTTTTTGAAAAAAGAATCCACCCACACATCCCAGATAAAACAAATCTGAAATGTAGAGAGGGAGATTAACACAGTTATAGAAAATCATAGCACTGGTCTTCATTTGTAAACGGATAGAATTGAAAAGCAGCGAAGTTATGTTAGCTTCAGAGAAACTGGGTTAGAACACACTTGGGATGGAATTTTTCAACCATCCACAGAAGGGCTAACAAAGCTATCAGGTTGAAAGGAGTGTGAGGAGACTTTGATTTGATTTGATCTATTGTTGTCACTTGTATTAGTATACAGTGAAAAGTATTGTTTCTTGCTCCCTATACAGATAAAGCATACTGTTCACAGAGAAGGAAAGGAGAGGGTGCAGAATGTAGTTTTACAGCCATAGCTAGGGTGTAGAGAAAGAACAACTTAGTGTGAGGGAGGTCCATTCAAAAGTCTGACAGCAGCAGGAAAGAAGCTGTTCTTGAGTTGGTTGGTACGTGACCTCAGTCTTTTGTGTCTTTTCCCGATGGAAGAAGGTGGAAGAGAGAATGTCTGGGGTGAGTGGGGTCCTTGATTGTGCAGGCTGCTTTGCCAAGGTGATGGGAAGTATAGATGGAGTCAATGAATGGGAGGCTGGTTTGTGCAATGGATTGGGCCACATTCACGACCCTTTGTGGTTTCTTGTGGTCTAGGACAGAGCAGGAGCCATACCAAGCTGTGACACAACCAGAAAGAATGCTTCCTACGGTGCATCTGTAAATGTGATGTGGAGTATAATCGACATGGGGCCAGCTGGGGTCTGCTGTGCAGCACCGAAATCCTTGGACCAGAAGCATGAATCCTTTGCTGATTCAGCAAACTTTACTTACCGCCCTGAACTGGGATGATTTCATCGCCAGGGATTGAACCTGCAACTCTCGATTTAATGTGGCTCCTCCCAAATTACCGTGAGCAACTGGGAATGGTGTTCATTGGCAGAGAATAAACACTGCCAGCTGCTGTAGGCTCTGTGCCCACATGTTTATGCTCTGGTAGCCTTTACACAGCTTCCCCAGTAAAAGGGTTAACATAGCTTATGTTCTGCCTTACTGTTGATGTTCTTGGGGGAACGAAGCATTTGGGAACACACACCTTGCGTACGTTCAGGTGGAAACCCCCATTTTAACTTTATCAGCTCACCAGGATTGGAAGGGTCTGGCGGGCCTGATTAACTATAATTTAATGCAGAAAGTGTGTAGAGCAAGACAGTGAGAGTTGATGATATTATATTTGTGTCATGTTTCTTGCGCAGGATGTATTTTTTCAGCAGACGTTTCAATGTATCAATGCCAGTTTATCTGTACCCAACAGTCACTGTTGTTACTGCAGCAGCATAATTGATCCTAATTGCTAAAATGTCTGTTTTAATCTAGATTAATGCAGGGTTGTTATTTTAGTGTTCTCCCCTGGGAAGTTTCAAGGTGGGGCTTGATTCGGGTTCCCCTGGGGTAGTGGGGCTTTGTTCGGCTTTTGACGGAAGGGGGATGGGGATTTTCCTGTTCCTCATTCTGGTGGAATTTTCCAGTCCCGCCAATGCCAAGGTAGAAAGTTCCAATCACGGACAGAACTCCATGGATGTCACAGTGATTAGCACTTCCTCATGGCGTCAGGGAGACGGGTTCAATTCCTGGCTTGGGTGACTCTTTGTGCAGAGTCTGCACATTCTTCCCATGTCTGTGTGGGTTTTCCCCGGGTGCTCTGGTTTTGTCTTATAGTCCTTCGGTTAGATGCTAAATTCTCCGTCAGTGTACCCAAACAGGCACCAGAGTGTGGCAAATAGGGGATTTTCATTGCGGTGTTAATGTAAGCCTGCTTGTGACACAAACAAATAATCCAAACTAAAAAAACTTTTAAACTTAGGCAGGAAGGGTTAAAATAAAGGGCTTTCAAAAGCTTCCTCCCCCTCTCTATGCCTCATCCCAGTCAGAGAAGAAAAACTGCAGGTATTTTGTTTTTGGAAGATCACATGAAACTAAAGGTGACAAAACACTTGAAAGCTTTGAGTTAAACAATGCCGCATTTCAAGCCTGTCTGCTTTTCTTCATTTTCTCAAAGCAATCTGCCTTACGTCTTGTTCTCTTTCACACACTATTCTGGGTTTTTTTCCCATTTTTGGACAGGATGTCTCATGCAGATGAAGCACTGTGCACTAGGCAAGCTGACAAGTGTAATTCACTCTGCCAAATGCCACTTTGAGATTATATTCTACAGATTACAATGACTGGACAAATATCCCCTAGCTTCTGAATTACTGTAGAATTTACTGTTTATTTTGTGCAAAATTCGCCGAGATAAACATTACAGACATGTAACGTCATCGCTGGTGATCTGAAGCATAAATTGTACGCTGTTTAATAATGAGAGTATATGTTACTGGGTCCTGTTTAAACACTCCTGGGGTATTGTTTGATAGAGCTGGGTGTATATGTTCCTAAAAGGAGTTGCAATAATTTGTCACACGTAGGTTGAAAGTCAAAGCTTGCTGCAGGTATATCTATAAAAATTGTACTTTCAGTGAATCAAAGAGAAGAAATGAGATATTTTATTTATTCTTAGGATTTATTTTTGGACAGAATAAGTGGTTAGCATTGTTGTCTCACAGGACCAGCAAGCTGGGTCCAATTCTCAGGTGACTGTTTGCATGGAGTCTGCACATTCTCCCCTTATCTGCATGGGTTTCCTCTGGGCACTCCGGTTTCCTCCCACAGTCCAAAGATGTGCAGGTTAGGTGGATTGGCCATGCTAAATTGCCCCTTAGTGTCCAAAGATATGCAGGTTAGGTGGATTGGCCATGCTAAATTGCCCCTTAGTGTCCAAAAATGTGCAGGTTAGGTGGATTGGCCATGCTAATTTGCCCCTTAGTGTCCAAAGATGTGCAGGTTAGGTGGATTGGCCATGCTAAATTGCCCCTTAGTGTCCAAAGATGTGCAGGTTAGGTGGATTGGCCATGCTAATTTGCCCCTTAGTGTCCAAAGATGTGCAGGTTAGCTGGATTGGTCATGCTAAATTGCTCCTTAGTGTCCAAAGATGTGCAGGTTAGGTGGATTGGCCATGCTAAATTGCCCCTTAGTGTCAGGAGGATTAAAAGGGTAAATACATGTGAGTTACGGGGATAGGGCGTGGGTTGGATTGTTGCCGCTGCAAGCTCGATGGGCTGAATGGCCTCCTCCTCTTCTGTAGGGATAACTCTCTGAGTGAACTGTAACATATATCAGCACACAGAGCACTATCATTGACCCTCTCTTCTCCCTGCCCTGATCATTGGCTTTGAAAACCTATTGCTTATTTTGTTTAATCAGAGACACCTTTAATGTCACAACCCGACCTCCCCGTAAAGCAAATAAACATAGATTTACTTTCATATAGCACCTTTCCCAAATTCGGAACATTGTGATCCAAGTGCCTCAAACTGAAGGGAGTAAACGTACACTTCACAATGCTGAGAGAGATGGTTGTGGTCAAGTTCACTTGCTGCCTCACAGTGCCAGGGACCCAGGTTCAATTCCTAGCTCGGGTCACAGTCTGTGTGGAGTTTGCATGTTCTCCACGTGTCTGCATGGGTTCTCTCCCGCAGTCTGAAAGACGTGCTGGTTGCGGTGCGTTGGCCATGCTAAATTCTCCCTCAGTGTACCCAGACAAGACACCAGTGATTTTCACAGTAACTTCGTTGCAGTGTTGATGTAAGCCGACTTGTGACACTAATAGATAAACTTTATTTTAAGACCTTACCTCTGTTATTCTTAGGTATTACCTCTGATATTCTCGGATGTAAGCAAATGCTGTTTAAAACCTCCCTCGTAACAATCACATTTGCCTCTTCTTTCTGTAGGAGACCCCGAATCTTTTGCTGCCCCAGGACCCCAAAAGACCCCTTCCCGCGTTAGTCTTCAGCTGCCAGGTGGGGGTTGGCAGGACAAGTTTAGCGATGATTCTGGGAACTTTGGTGATGTGCCACAGGAGAGGTTTCCCTGAGAAATGGGGGTGAGTAGAAACTGGAGCCAGAACCTCAAACGTAGCCAGAATGTAAGCGAGGCTGGGCTGTCAGTTCCATCAAACTATTTGAGGTTTCGCAAAGAAACCTTTGTTTTCTGGCCTACACTTTTGGAGTTTGGGTGTGTTTCCAGCGAGGCTGGAGTATTCATGGGTCTTGTGGCAATTCTGGGTGGCATGGTGGCACAGTGGGTTAGCACTGCTGCTTCACAGTGCCAGGGACCTGGGTTCGATTCTCGGTTCAGGTCACTGTCTGTGTGGAGTCTGCACTTTCTCCTTGTGTCTGCTCTGGTTTCCTCCCACAGTCCAAAGATGTGGGGGTTAGATTGATTGGCCATGCTAAAATTGCCTCTTGGTGTCTGAGATGTGTAGGTTAGAGGGATTAGTGGGTAGATATGGGGATAAGGCCTGGGTGGGATTGTGGTCAGTGCAGACTTGATGGGCCAAATGGCCTCTTTCTGTGCTGTAGTGTTTCTGTGCATTTGACAAAGGTAATGAGATTGGTAAACTCTCTTCTCTTTTTCTTAATCTGTCTCCCTTCCCAGAGCCGATCAGGACACTGGCATCAAGAAGAGGGAGCAATTGCAGGTTATCCAAAACTTTGTCAAGGCCCTGTCGATGGGACAACAAATTGTGGAAGAGGTCAGTCTGCATTCTGCTCTTTGAGAGTCCAGACATGATTTTCCAACTACTCGAGAGTTCACAGTTTTAAGTGTATAAGAAAAATGTTGCTTAATTGGGACTGAAATAGTGATAAGTTAGAAGTTAAGAGTTGTTTCTTTTCACGTTTAAAGATTGTTCACTAATTAAGAGTTAAACTGTTTCATTTTGTTGTGAGGTATATTTAAATTGTGTAATGAATAAATCTTGTTTTCACATAGAGATCCCTAAATTACGAGCAGAATCATTCCTGAGGTACAATACTGAGAGGCCTGGATAGAGTGGTCATGGAGAGAATATTTCCACTAGTGGGAAAGACTAGAATCCGAGGGCACAATCCCAGGATGAAGGAACACCCCTTTAAAACTAAGATGAGGAGGAATTACTCCAACTCAGAGTGGTGAATGTGTGGATCTCTTTGCCACAATAGTCTTAGAAGCCAGATCATTGAGTGTCTTTAAGACAGAGATAGTTAGGTTCTTGATTAACAAGGTGATCAAGGGTTATGGGGAGAAGGCAGGAGAACAGGGATGAGGAGCATATCAGCCATGGTTGAATAGCAGAGCAGACTCAATGGGCCGAATGGCCTAATTTTGCTCCTATGTCATATCGTTCTTTGGTCTCACATTAATGCCAAATTGTTGGTGGCTAGCCTGGCCTCATAGTATACCTTGGAGTTTCTGATCTGGCATTATGACAAAGGTACCAACCAACTCTGGAATTACTCCTTCAACTCTCTTAATCTTCCTAAAATCTACTCCATTTTGAAAAGCCCTCCTAATCTTATCTCCTTTGACTTTAGCATATGTTTACTTTCCATCCCTTGTGATGTAGCCCATCCCATATCGCAAAAACCCTAGCAACGTGAGTCTTGACAATATTCAACAATTGTAAATCCACTGCACTTTCCAAAGACTGTGGATGGTACAGTGGCACAGTGGGTTAGCGCTGCTGCCTCACAGCACCAGGGACCCGGGTTCGATTCCTGGCTTGGACCACTGTTTGAGTGGAGTTTGCACATTCTCCCCGTGACTGTGTGGGCTTCCTCCGGGGGTGTCCCAGTTTTCTCTCCAAGATGTGCGGATTGGCCATGCTAAATTGTCCCTTGGTATCTGAAGATGTGCAGGTTGGGTGGGTTGGCCACGCTCAACTGAGCCTTAGTGTCAGGGGACTGGCTAGGGTAAAGGGTTATGTGGATAGGGTATGGATGGGATTGTGGTTGGTGTAGACTCGATGGGCCGAATGGCCTCCTTCTGCACTGCAGGGACTCCATGATTCACAAGTATCCAAGATGGCACCGGAGTGAGGGGACTTCTTGTGAGCTATGCCCAATATATCTTCTTATTTTATCTTTTACTCTCGTTTACGCTTCTAACAACGGAATTCTCTGACCGTGTTGGTCTAAAAACCGGAAATTGCCGGCCGATCGTCAATGGCGTTTCGCATTGTCTGCAATCCGCCTGCTGAAATTCCAGTGGCAAGCGGGATGGGAGAATTCCAACCTAAAACTTTATTCTAACTCTTGTATCAATGACTGTAACACTTTGCACTCTCTCCTTTCCTTCTCTATGCCCGTATAGCGCACAAGAAACAATACTTCTTACTAATATATGTGACAATAATAAATCAAATCAAAATCACTTGATGGACTGAATTTCTCACCATTCCCATCCTAAATGGGTTGCAATGAATGGAAGTTGGCATTAATTATTATGTACCATGACCCCGGGTGGGATGCTCCACTGGGTCATTTAGCAAGTTGAC
Organism: Sphyrna mokarran; assembly: GCA_024679065.1. Classification (NCBI taxonomy): domain Eukaryota; kingdom Metazoa; phylum Chordata; class Chondrichthyes; order Carcharhiniformes; family Carcharhinidae; genus Sphyrna; species Sphyrna mokarran. Next base: position 6,903,545 of record JAGIQG010000032.1, read on the forward strand.
ACAATCCAAATTCTTCCGGCTCCATAACCACCTTCCCTTCAATGGATTCCAGAAAGTGTAAAGGTAAAATCACCATTTAGATCTGATGTGATTTGTTATTGTCACATGTATTGGGATACAGTGAAAGATATTGCTTCTTGTACACTATACGGAAAAAGCAAACCATTCATAGGGGAGAAGGAAAGGAGGTGCAGAACGTAGAGTTACAGTCGTAGCCAGGGCGTGGAGAAAGATCAGCTTAGTGCGAGGTAGGTCCATTCAAAAGTCTGACAGCAGCAGGGCAGAAGCTGTTCTTGAGTCGGTCGGTATGTGACCTCAGGCTTTTGTATCCTTTTCCCAGAAGTAGGTGGAAGAGAGAATGTCCCAGGATGCCTGGGGTCCTCATTTATGCTGGCTGGTGTTCCAAGGCAGCGGGAAGTGTAGACATAAGAACATAAGAAATAGGAGCAGGAGTAAGCTATCTAAACCCTCGAGCCTGCCCTGCCATTCAATAAGATCATGGCTGATCTGATAATGGTTCAATTCCACTTACCCACCTGCTCCCCATAATCCTTAATTCCCTTATTGATCAGAAATCTATCTATTTGTGACTTAAACATGTTTAGTGATGTGGCCTCCACTGCTTCAATGGGCAGAGAATTCCAAAGATTCATTACCCTTTGAGAAAAGAAGTTCCTCCTCAACTCTGTTCTAAATTGACTCCCCCTTATTTTGAAGCTGTGACCTCTAGTTCTTGTTTCCTTTCTAAGTGGAAATAATCTCTCTGCCTCCACCAACGGAGACTGAGGGTCTGGTTTGTGTGATGGACTGGGCTACCTTCACCATCCTTTGTAGTTGCTTGTGGTCTTGGGCAGAGCAGGAGCCCATACCAAGCCCAGTCCCAGATGACCAGAGGCTGCTCTCTCTCCCCTTTTAGTGAGATTTAACCTGAGGGTCACCGCACCCTCGGGCAAGGAGGCCTGAGGCAAGAATAACCTCAGCTGGTGGGGGAATTGAACCCATGCTGCTAGCCTCATTCAGCATTACCAACCAGCTATCCAGCCAACCGAGCTAAATTGACTCTCCCGTTTGTGTGATTGGGATTGAACTTTCCACTCACCTTCCAGCCCTGCGGGTTTCCCGGCAACACGGACCAGGTTAGGTGGATTGGCCAGGCTAAATTGCTCCTTAGAGCCAGGGGGACTAAATAAGTGGGATAGGATGGGATTGCTGTCAGTGCAGACTCAATGGGCCGAATGGCCTCCTTCTGCACTGGAGGGATTCTCTGATTCTAGAACATAGAACGTAGAACATTACAGCGCAGTACAGGCCCTTCGGCCCTCGATGTTGCGCCGGCCAGTGGACCCTCTAACCTAAACTATTCCAATATCATCCATATGCCTATCCACCGAACATTTGAATGCCCCCAAAGTAGGCGAGTCCACAACTGCTGCAGGCAGGGCATTCCACGCCCTCACCACCCTCTGTGTGAAGAACCTGCCTCTGACATCCGTCCTATAACTACCACCTCTTAATTTAAACGTTATGTCCCCTCGTGTTGGTCATCACCATCCGAGGAAAAAGGCTCTCACTATCCACCCTATCCAATCCCTTGATCATCTTATACGCCTCAATTAGGTCACCGTGTAACCTTCTTCTCTCTAATGAAAATAACCTCAGGTCCCTCAGCCTTTCCTCATAAGGCCTTCCCACCATACCAGGCAACATCCTGGTAAACCTCCTCTGCATCCTTTCCAATGCTTCCACATCTTTCTTATAATGCGGCGACCAGAACTGTACGCAATACTCCAAGTGCGGCCGCACCAGAGTTTTGTACAGTTGTAACATAACCTCACGGCTCCTAAATTCAATCCCTCTACCAATAAAAGCTAACACACCGTACGCCTTCTTAACAACTTTATCAACCTGGGCGCCAACTTTCAAAGAGCTATGTACTTGTACCCCAAGATCCCTCTGCTCGACAACACTATTAAGGGTCCTTCCATTAGCCCTATATTTCATATGCCTGTTATTCCTACCAAAGTGAATCACCTCACACTTATCCGTATTGAATTCCATTTGCCACCTCACGGCCCAGCTCTGCAACCTATCTATAGAACATAGAACATTACAGCACAGAACAGGCCCTTCGGCCTTCGATGTTGCGCCGACCAATATAAAAAGCAATGCCCCTCCAAACTAAACCATTCCTTCTCTTCCATATACTTATCAACTAACCTCTTAAACGCCACCAAACTTGGCGCATCTACAACCGCTGCAGGCAGGGCATTCCACCCCCGAACCACCCTTTGGGTAAAGAACCTGCCTCTGATATCCGTCCTATAACTATCACCCCTTAATTTAAAGCTGTGTCCCCTGTGCTAGCTTTTTCCATCCTAGGAAAAAGGCTATCACTGTCCACCCTATCTAAACCTCTAATCATCTTATATGTTTCGATTAGGTCCCTCTTAGCCGCCTCCTTTCTAACGAAAACAACCTCAAATCCCTCAGCCTCTCTTCATAAGACCTGCCCTCCATACCAGGCAACATCCTGGTAAACCTCCTCTGTACCCTCTCCAAAGCCTCCACATCTTTCTTATTATGCGGGGACCAGAACTGCACACAATACTCCAAGTGCGGCCGTACTAGAGTTTTGTACAGTTGCAACATGACGTTGCGGCTCCGAAATTCAATCCCCAAATCTATGTCCCTCTGCAAACAGTAACATCCATCCTCGCTGTCTACAACTCCCCCCACTTTGGTATCGTCAGCAAATTTACTAATCCAACCCTCTACACCCTCATCTAGGTCATTTATAAAAATGACAAACAGCAGTGGCCCTAAAACAGATCCTTGAGGTACACCACTTGTAACAGCACTCCAGGTTGAATATTTCCCATCAACCACCACCCTCTGTCTTCTATCAGCTAGTCAATTCCTAATCCAAACTGCTAAATCACCTTCAATCCCATGCATCTGCACTTTCTGCAGTAGCCTACCATGGGGAACCTTATCAAACATAGAACATAGAACATAGAACAGTACAGCATAAACAGGCCCTTCGGCCCACAAGTTGTGCCGAACACATCAAAACCTACCCAGCCATAGACCTATCTATAACCCCCAATCCCATTGGATCCCATATACTCATCCAGAAGTCTTTTAAAAGACCCCAGCGAGTTCGCCTCGACCACCACCGACGGCAGCCGATTCCATTCACTCACCACCCTCTGAGTGAAAAACTTTCCCCTAGCATCCCCTCTGTACTTGCTTCCCTGCACCTTAAATCTGTGCCCTCTCGTCGCGACCATTTCAGCCCGGGGAAATAGTCTCTGAGAGTCCACCTATCTATTCCTCTCGAAATCTTGTAAACCTCTATCAGGTCGCCTCTCAACCTTCGTCTCTCCAGGGAGAACAGTCCCAGCTCCCTCAACCTGTCTTCATAAGATTCTCTCTGAGATGGTTCGAAGTTGGCGTCAAGCTATTGAATTTGACGATCAGCCATGATCAAAATGAATGGTGGAGCAGGTTTGAAGGGCTGAATGGCCTCCTCCAGCTTCTAGTTTCCATGTTATCTGCTCCCTGACTGCTTGATGTATTAATATATATCTCATTGAATCAAGAAGTGGAGGTGTCAGATTCCATGATTGATCCGTGTTTAGTTAGTTTGTTTTTTTGAGGGGGAGATTACGGTTATCTCCGGGAATCTCCTTCTTGCTATCTAGCACGGATCTGGATGATATCTGGAATCTGGGTCAAACCGGCCTTTCGCACTCGGTCTGGTCTCATGCACAAACCTGGGATCTCTCGCGTTGTGTTAACATCAGGGGCAGATAAGGAGTGCAGACAGCAGTGAGGGAGGACTGAGCTGACTCCTCACCTTGCTTTGTGTTTCCCCCCCCCCCCCGGTCAGGTGGACACGGCCATCGCGCTCTGCTCCGAAATGCAAGACGTTAAAGAAACAATCTACGAATACAAGGAGCAACTGGAGAGCATCGGGGAGAACAACCAGGTTCAGGTAAGTGAGTTACCGTGGAAACTGCAGGGATTGGGGTGGGATGGGGTGGCAGGAAGATGGGAAGTTTTGCAAGGCAGCAATCCAATTGCTGATGCTTTCATGGAATCTTTACAGTACAGAAAGAGGCCGTTCGGCCCATCAGATCTGCCCTGACTCTCTAACAGAGCATTTTCCCCAGGTCCTTCCCCTGCCCCATCCCCGTAAACATGGATGGGCCATCTAACCTGTACATCTTTGGACACTAAGGGGCAATTTAGCGTGGCCAATCCACCTAATGTGGATTGGCCTTGTTAAATTCGCCCTCAGTGTATCCGAACAGGCGCTGGAGTGTAGCAACTAGGAGATTTTCACAGTAACTTCATTGCAGTGTTAATACATATTTATATACTAATGTCACAAGTAGACTTACTACATTCCCTAACTCACCGCACTCCAGCACGTGTTCGAACTGAGAATGAACTTAGCACAGCAAATGCACCTAACCAGCACGTCTTTCAGACTGTGGGAGGAAACCAGAGCACTTGGAGGAAACCCATGCAGACACGGGGAGAACGTGCAAACTCTGCACAGACAGTGACCCAATTTGGGAATCGAACCCGGGTCCCTGTGAGGCAGCAGTGTTAACTTGCATGCCACCGTGCTGGCTGGTGTAAATTTTAGGCGCTTGCTCTGAGTTAACACTGCTGCCTCACAGTGTCAGGGACCCGGGTTGGATTCCGGCCTTGGGTCGCTGACTGTATAGAGTTTGCACATTCTCCCCGTGTCTGCGTGGGTTTCCTCCCACAGTCCAAGGATGTGCAGATTAGGTGGATTGGCGTGATAAATTGACCCTCACGTTGGGGATTAGCAGGGTAAATATGTCACGGGGATAGGGCTTGGGTGGGGTTGCGGTTGGTGCAAACTCGATGGGCCGAATGGCCTCCTTCTGCACTGTAGGGATTCTATCCTGCAACATTCCCTCACCGAACGCCTAAATTCTGATGGAGCTGAGGCTGTAATGATTTTCAGAAGAGACATTATGGAGCGAAAGGTAGAAAAGCTCTTCCACACGGCGAAAGGAGACCTTGTGGCGCAGTGGGTTAGTGACCCTTCCTCTGAGGCGGAATCTCCGGGTTCGAATCCCACCCCAGGACTTGCTGGTCAAGGAAGATGCGTTCATAATGCAGTCAAACAGGTTGTGTGTCAACTTGTAGATCCTTCCAAACACGCCAATGGTTGACGATAGGAGCAGGGGAGAGACTCCTGGTGAGTGGAGCCCCTCAAGCTCCCTGGTGACAGACTAGTGACCTGTTCCGGGAATTATTCACCATGGAAGTGCGCCGCTAGCTGTGAGATTGGAATTGGAATGGTATAACTCTCCCATCCTTTGAGAAGTGTTTATTTCCCGGCTGTGGGCATTACTGAGATTTAATCACCATTGTATTATCAAATCTGAATATTAAGAGAGTCTAATTAGAAGCAGCTTTTGTTGAAAGAATGAGAGAAGACTTGAAAATCCCCATTAAAATTCACCATCAACTCTTGGGCATTGTCCAACGAATCACTTTGCTGACAGTGAGCTTAACGTCCCGGATAGTATATAACATTTCTACGCTGACCAAATCATTCACACTGGTTTCAGTTTCCCCGAATGTGCGCTCACGAGAGGCGGTGAATCCCTTTTTTAATGCACCATCAGAAATGAGCCGATTACTGTGACAGTGAGAGGCCGCACTGCCAAATGATCCAATTCCTCGTCCCCTTTTTCCTGATTTACAATCTCCGTCCCAGTAAGAACTGAGAGAAAAGCAAAACCAGGACCGTTTCTCGGTGTTCCTTGTGGGGGGCACGGTGGTTAGCCCTGCTGTCTCACAGTGCCAAGGGTTTGATTCCTGGCTTGAGTCATTGTCTGTGTGGAGTCTGCACATTCTCCCCATGTCTGCATGGGTTTCCTCGGGGTGCTCCGGTTTCCTCCCGCAGTCCAAAGATGTGCAGGTTAGGTTGATTGGCCGTGCTAAAATTGACCCAAGTGACAGGGGGATTAGAAGGGTCAATGCATGGGGATAGGGCCTGGGTGGGATTGTGGTCAGTGCAGACTCGATGGGCTGAATGGCCTCTATGATCTGTGATTAACAGCAAGGCATGGGCAGCAGAGATGACCCCCCCCCCAAACCCTACCCCCCTGAGAATCTGATACGTCTCAATAAGTTTGCTTCTCATTCTTCTAAACCCCAATGAGCACAATCCCGACCTATTCAACCTCATTCCATAAGACAAATCCCTCCGTGTGTGGAAACATTGGACACCATCTCACCGCCCATGCTCCCGCAGCAGTGAATCAGAGAATTAGACGACCAACCGAATCTCTGTTCACCGCGGCGGGGTGGGAAAATCCTGCCGGTGAGAATGGTGGTAAGATTTCGGACTGAAAGGAGGACTGAGGGCCCTCTGAGATTATGGCTTTCCGTTCTAACATCCTCATGACCACCACCACAGCCTTCCCAGCGACTTGACCCTTTCCCTGAGTTCAGAGAGCGTTGGCCTCTGTTTCTCCGACCTCTCTGCGGCTTTTCCAAAGGCTTACTGGATATTTCTCCATTCATCCCACTTTTCCACACACTCATTCCAATTTTGATCGACGGATTTCCCACATCGGAAAGAAACGCTCACAGCTTTGTTTCTCTGTGATTTTTTCATCCTCCTGTCTAGGGCAACAACACCAAAGAATATTTTCTTCAAAGAGTTCTACAGAGCACGGAGCGTTATTTCTACCTGGTCGCATTTAACTACTATCTTCATGAGCAGGTAAGAGAGTTATCTATGTGGAGTTTGGAAATTGTACAGCGGGCTGAGGTCAGGGACCATAGAAGCTTCAGGGCCGATCTTTCCAATGGAAATTCGGATTCTGGGAGTTGTTGTATCAGAGGGGAATGTGGAAATGGAGACAGATCCTCACTCCAGGAACAGGAGCCATAGAATCACTCCCCCAATCTCTTCCACCTCATCCTTGTCTCAGTTAGTCCAGCTTTAGGGAGCTGTTAGACTCCCTAAAGTGCAGAAGGAGGCCATTGGGCCCTTCAAGTCTGTACCGACCACAATCCCACCCGGGTCCCGTTCCATAACCCCACACATTTACACTTTTTCTCATCCTTCCCGCCACAGGGATCGGAGCAGGTGAGGGGGCGGAAAGGTCCATTGACCTCAGATGGGATTTTCGCAGCGAGCGAGGCCGTGAATTCCCGCCCGTTGTGTCATCCGGGGGGATCTGACGCTCTTATTTCTCAGCCTTTTCTCTACGGTCATCGTTACGAGAGAGCATGAGGGGAAGAATGGTTAGAATTGACTTGGTTTAAATTAAAATCTCCCCTTTCCCTCGGCCCAGTAACTCCACAGTGAAAAGGAATTGTGGTCTTATCTACCTTTCTGTTCCAATTTAACATCTCCAATGAACATGTTAGCTGGTGTTTGTTAAGGTTTGCCGTTCTGTTGCTGACTAATGCTGGTGTTGTCTCTCAGTATTCCTTGGCCTTTTCTCTGAGCTTCAGTCGATGGATGTGCCAGCACTCTTGGATGTACCGTCTCTTGGCTGCTATGAATGTCTCAGAGCTCACAGCTCCTAGCGACCTGGTAGCCAAAGGCATTAGAGTGTTGGTAAGTTTAAGTCAGCGCTTTAAGATTGAATTCATATTGTGTCCTCTCATCTCTCTCTCTGTCTCTGGATCCAAAAGCTCTGGAACTCCCACCCCACACCTCTGCCTTTCTCCCTCTGAGTTTCTTATGGGGAGAGGTTGAGTGGGTTGGGTCCGTACCGATTAACGTTGAGGAGGATGAGAGTATTATTTAAACAGAGAAAAGCTTCAGAGAGCTGCAAAGCGAAGGAACTTGTGCACCAAACACAGTAAGCAAGCAAAAAGGGGCAGCAGGTAACCAGGAAGGGTAATGGGATGTTGGCTTTCGTTTTAAAGAGATTGGAGTATAAAAATCAAAAGTTTTGCCGCAACTGTACAGGGTATTGGTGAGATCACGCCCAGAATACTAAGAACAGTTGTAGTCTGCTTATTTAAGAAAAGATATTTTTACTAAAACTCTCCAGCTCCGGTAACAAGCTAGTAAATCCCAGTGTTATTACATCCCTCCTACAATGTGGTTTCTGGAACTGCACACAATATTTCAGCTGTAGTCTAACCAACAGTTTGATTTATTATTGTCACATGTATTACTATACAGTGAAAAGTATTGTTTCTTGCACGCTATACAGGCAAAGCATACCATAGAGCAGGGAAAGAGGGAGTGCAGAATGTAGTGTTACAGTCATAGCTGGGGTTTAGAGAAAGATCAGCTCAGTGTGAGGTAGGTCCATTCGAAATTCCGTGGCAGCAGGGAGAAAGCTGTTCTTAAGTCAGTTGGTAAGTGACCTACACAGTCCCAGGGACCCTTACGAACCCAGGTCCGTGGCGCTGTGAGGCAGCAATGCTAACCACGGGGGCAGTAGGGGGGCAATGAGGGATGAGGACAGGAGTGGTAATGGTAGCAATGCTCCAATTCTCTCCAGTAACCCCATTCTCAAAGTTAGCCCAGGAACATTCCAACAGGTACCCGGGGCCATCCAGGTGAGAGGCGCTGCGGGGAGAGTGGGGTAAACGCGGGGAGACTGAGGGGAACATGGGGAGATTGGGGAGGGGGAAACAAAGGGAGAAGGGGGGAAGAACGCGGAAAAGTGGGGGGAATGCAGGGTGAGTGGGGGAAACGGGGGGAGAGTAGAGGGGAATGTGGGGAGAGTGGGGGGGGAACGCAGCGAGAGTGGGGCAATGGGGAGAATGTGAGGGAATATGGGAAGAGTGGGGCAGAACGCAGGCAGAATGGAGGGGGAAGGTGGGGAGAGTGGAGGGGGTGATTGTAGGGAGAGTAGGGGGGGGTAACGCCTGGACAGTGGGAGGGGGGAATACGGGGCGACTGCGGGGAAAGGGAGAGGTTAAGCAGGGAGAGCGGAGGGGGAGGCGCTGTGGATGGAGGGGGGGAACGAGGCTGAGAGATGAGGTGGTCTGTTTTTCAGTGTATTTCTCAGACGGGTAATTTTCCATTTTGTGCTTGCCAGGTTGCGGATGAAGCTCCGGACGTGCTCAGCACGGTGAGGGAGATGAAAGTGGCCAACTTCAGACGGGTTCCAAAGATGCCAATCTATGGCATGGCGCAGCCCAGCGCAGAGGTAACACCCCCTTACTGACTGGAAGACAGCAGAGGATTGAAATTGATTTATTAGTGTCACAAGTAGGTGTACATTAACACAGCAATGAAGTCCCCTAGTCGCCACACTCTGGTGCCTGTTCAGGTTACACTGAGGGAGAATTTAGCACGGCCAATCCACCTAACCAGCACATAGAACATAGAACATAGAACATAGAACAATACAGCACAGAACAGGCCCTTCGGCCTTCGATGTTGTGCCGACCAAAATAAAAAGCAATGCCCCTCCTAACTAAACCATTCCCTTCTCATCCATATACTTATCAACTAAAAATCAACTAAAACTAAACATCTTTCAGACTGTGGGAGGAAACCGGAGCTCCCGGAGAAAACCCACACAGACACGGTGAGAATGTGCAAATTCCACACAGACAGTGTCCCAAGCCGGGAATTGAACCCGGGTCCCTGGTGCTGAGAGGCAGCAGTGCTAACCACTGTGCTGCCACCATTTCACTATCTACAATCCATCTGTCTTCCCCACTTTTCAAACACAAACCTAGTAGTGATTTATCTTGGTTACCTTGGTGCTAAATTGTTCCTTAATATCCAAAGATGTGCAGGTTAGGTGGATTGGCCATGGTAAGTGTACGGGATCGTGGGGATTGAGGGGGGGTGGGCCTAAATAAAATGGTCTGTCAGAGACACGGTGCAAACTCAATGGGCCGAGTGGCTTCTCCTGCGTTGTAGGGATTCTATGAAATGAAACCCTTTTCACTGTGTCCCAATACATGTGACAATAATGAACCAAATCAAATTAAAAGAGGGATTGTGGCCCCGAGGTTTCATGTTACCAAGCAACACTAAAGTTAACGCTGCCGCCATATTGGATGATCCCAGTTTGACCTGTGCTGAAATTTTCCGCTGTTTTATTTTGGCGGGGATTTTTTTTATATACAGCGGGTGAAGTAACACGAGGTGAGGCCTGATGTTGGGTCTCGTTAAGCTAACGGCTCAGCGGATTCTTTCCCACAGGCCTGTGCCTCGGTCCTGGCCTACCTGACTGATGAGAAGAGGAAGTACACCGCCATTTTGTGGGTGGCCCTGAGGGAGGAGCTGGTGCTGGACGCAAACGGACAGGTCTACACCCCCCGGGAGCCAAGCTGTTTGGAGCAGCCCATCAGCGTCCCCACTGACTCAGCGGAGCAACTGGAGGTGAGTAACCATGGCAACTGTCAGTGACATTATCGTTATAGAAGCATGAAGTGCAAACACCCAAGTTTCTCTTCACCATTCGCGGAATAAAAGATTATCGCGTCCATTAGGAATGGGCAGCATGGTGGCTCAGCGGTCAGCACTGCTTTCTCACCAGGGATCTGGGTTCGATTCCAGCCTCGGGTGGCTGTCTGCACACCCTCCCTGTTTCTGCGTGGGTTTCCTTGACATGAAGCTTAGATGGATTGGCCATGCTAAATTGCCCCCTAGTGTCCAAAGATGTTTAAGTTAGGTGGATTGGCCATGGCAAATGTGTGGAGTTGTGTGGATGGGGTGGGGAAGAGGGCTTGGGCACGATACTCTGTCAGAGAGTCAGTGCAGACTCGATGGGCCGAAAGGCTTCCTCTGCACTGTAGGGATTCTATGAACTTGTCACATTTGGATGTTGACTGCTCTGGGCATTCGACCTGAATGAAGGAAAACCTGGGGCCTAGTTGGCTTGATAGGAACATAAAGAATATAAGAACTAGGAGCAGGAGTCGGCCATCTGGCTCCTCGAAACTGATCCGCCATTCAATAAAATCATGGCTGATCTTTTCATGGACTCAGCTCCACTTACCCGCCCGCTCACCATAACCCTTAATTCCTTTACTGTTCAAAAATTTATCTATCCTTGCTTTAAAAATATTCAGTGAGGTAGCTTCAACTGCTTCACTGGGCAGGGAATTCCAGATTCAGAACCCTTTGGGTGAAGAAGTTCCTCCTCAACTCAGTCCTAAATCTGCTTCCCCTTATTTTGAGCCCATGCCCCCTAATTCTAGTTTCACCCGCCAGTGGAAACAACTTCCCTGTTTCTATCTTCTCAATTCCCTTCATAATCTTATATGTTTCTATAAGATCTCTCCTCATTCTTCTGAGTTCCAATGAGTATAGCCCCAGTCTATTCAGTCTCTCCTCGTAAGCCAACCCTCTCAACTCTGGAATCAACATAGTGAATCTCCTCTGTACCCTGTCCAGTGCCAGTTTATCCTTTCTCAAGTAAGGAGACCAAAACTGTACACAGTATTCCAGGTGCGGCCTCACCAGCACCTTACACAGCTGCAACATAACCTCACAGTTTTTAAACTCCATCCCTCTAGCAATGAAGGACAAAATTCCATTTGCCTTCCTAATTACCTGCTGCACCAACTCCTTGAGATTTATATACAAGGACAACCAGGTCCCTCTGCACAGCAGCATGCTGCAATTTTTTACCATTTAAATAATAGTCCATTTTGCTGTTATTCCTACCAAAATGGATGACCTCACATTTACCAACATTGTATTCCATCTGCCAAGCCCTCGCCCGCTCACTTAGATTATCTATATCCCTCTGCAGACTTTCAGCAACCTTTGCACGCTTTGCTTTTCCACCTATTTAGCACTGTCTATGAATTTTGACACACCGCACTTGGTCCCCAACTCCAAATCGTCTCAGTAAATCGTAAACAATTGCAGTCCCAACACTGATCCCTGAGGTATATCACTAATGACTGATCGGGAGAGGTGGCCCAGCGAAGGCTGAGGGGATGGAAAATAAGAGTCAGTTGGACAATTTGAAGCCCTGAGGAGTATCACAGAGGTGAATTTAGTTGTATTTCTCTGCATTTGAGCATTGGCTCTCCTCGTATATTTTTACCTGTAAGAGATAAATTAAATTGACAATCCAAACAGTCAACAAACTTAATTGTTGGTCCGAGCAATTCTCCAACAGATAAAAAAGTGTACACGGAAGGATGTGGAGACTCTGGAGAGAGTGCAGAGGAGGTTTACCAGGATGCTGCCTGGTATGGAAGGTCTGAGTTACAAGGAGAGGTTAGGCAAATTGGACTGTTTTCCTTAGAAAGACGTAGACTTAGAGGAGATCTAATAGAGGTGTACAAGATTATGAGGGGTATAGATAGAGTAAACAGGGTTAAGCTTTTTCCTAGGATGGACTCAAATAGCATGAGGGGTCACAAGCTTAGGGTGAGGGGGGTAAGGTATAATTTGGATGCTAGAGGGAGTTTTTTCACACAGAGGGTGGTGGGGGTATGGAATGCACTGCCAAGTAAAGTGGTGGAGGCAGGTACTCTGGAGTTATTTAAGAAATACTTCGATGGGCACATGAACAGAATGGGAATGGAGGGGTATAGAAAACTGATTTAAAATAGGGATCATGAGCCTTGGGAGTCCCTGGGAAGTGTGTAAATAGATGATGATATTGATGTACTTGTTTTTATCCTACAGGTGCTTTGGTCCACCTTGTTGTCTAACAAGGGGCATACACGCGATGGGTCGTGAGAGGGCTGCTCTTGGATTTTTTTTTCGAGAGTATCCTAGTGCTTCACATCGTTAGTGTACGCTTGACCTGGACCATTTGATGGGCAACACGACAGCTCAGTGACTATCGCTGTGCTGTGCAGATACATGGATTTGGGCCTGTGTCTGTGGGAGTTTGTGCATTCTCTCCGTGCTTGCGTGGGTTTTCTCCGGTTTCCTCCCACATCCCAAAGATGTGCCCTTAGGCTGATTGGCAAAATAAATTCTCCCTAAATTGTCTCAAATTTGGTTTTTAATCCATAGATCTATAAACATGGACAGGGATCGCAGGTAGAGGTGGGAACATCGAGTTGGCGGTGCGGGCTCGTTGGGCCGAAGGGCCTGTTTCCCGTGCTGTTTTGTTCTTTGTTCTCTTTGTTCTTTGTTATTTGTTTATGAAAGGCATATTTTTCGGTGTTAATGTAGTTTTATTTTTCTCCACTAGAAGCTGGAGAGCGGCCTTAAAAACGAGATCCTGGCCTCGCAGAAACTTCTGGAGGTCCACCAGGAGCAGGAGAAGCAGATGAAGCTGTTTGAACGTTGCCTCACCATGCAGGAGATTTTTAACCAACTCAAGAGCTCCCACCAGGGCCTGATTTATAGACGGATCCCCATCCCAGACTGCGGTGTTCCGAGAGAGAAGGTAAAAGGGGGCACTCTCTCCATGAAGGTGCCTCTGGAGTTTCAGTAAGGGCACCTTCTTGTGATCCCTTCATCTCTTCGATTCCTTGGTGTTGCAAAGATAGTGCGAGTGGGTGCCAACTCTGAATCCACTACTTCCTACACAGTGAAATTCAAACTTACCCAAAGATGTATGGATTAGGTAGATTGGCCGTGCTAAATTACCCCTTAGTGTCCAAAGATGCGTTAGGTGGATTGGCCATGCTAAATTGCCCTTTAGTGTTCAAAGATGTGTAGGTTAGGTGGTGTGACCATACTACATTGCTCCTAAATAGCACATTCTCCTCGTGTCTGTGTGGGTTTCCTCCAGGTATTCTGGTTTCCTCCCACAGTCCAAACATGTGCGGGTTAGGTTGATTGGCTATGTTAAGAAATTGCCCCTTAGTGTCCAGTGATGCGTAGGTTAGAGGGATTAGTGGTGAAAATATGTAGAGAGATCAGGGTAGGGCCTGAGTGGGATTGTGTTCAGTGCAGATGGGCAAAAGGGCCCCTTTCTGCACTGTAGGGTTGTATGATTCTATGATACATTTGAGCTAATGGGCTGAGGGATACATTGGAACCAATAGGTGGAGGGTTATATTGGAATCAATAGGCGGAGGGATATATCGGAACCAATAGGTGGAGGGTTATATGGGAACCAATAGTTGGAGAGATACATTGGAACTATTAGGTAGAGAGATACATTGGGACCAGTAGGCGTAGGAATACATTGGAACTAATAGGCAAAGGGATACATTGAAACTATTAGGTGGAGGGATGCATTGGAACCAATAGGCAGAGGGATACATTGGAACCATTAAGCGGAGAGATACATTGGAACTAATAAGTGGAGGATACATTGGAACTAATAGGCGGAGGGGTACATTGAAACTAATAAGTGGAGGGTTACATTGGACCCAACAGGCAGAGGGATACATTGGAGCTAATAGGTGGAGGGATACATTTGAACCAATAGGTGGAGGGATACATTGGATCCAATTGGTGGAGGGATACATTGGACCCAATTGGTGGAGGGATACATTGGACCCAATTGGTGGAGGGATACATTGGAACTAATAAGTGGAGGGTTACATTGGAACTAATAGGTGGAGGGTTACATTGGAACTAATAAGTGGAGGGATACATTGGAACCAATAGGTGGAGAGATACATTGGAACTAATAAATGAAGGGATACATTGGAACTAATAGGCGAAGGGATACATTGGAACTATTAGGCAGAGGGATACATTGGAACTAATAGGCGAAGGGATACATTGGAACTATTAGGCGGAGGGATACATTGGAACTATTAGGCGGAGGGATACATTGGAACTATTAGGCGGAGGGATACATTGGAACTATTAGGTGGAGGGATGCATTGGAACCAATAGGCAGAGGGATACATTGGAACTAATAAATGGAGGGATACATTGGAACTAATAAATGGAGGGATACATTGGAACTAATAGGTGGAGGGATACATTGGAACCAATAGGCAGAGGGATACATTGGAACCAATAGGCAGAGGGATACATTGGAACCAATAGGTGGAGAGATACATTGGAACTAATAAATGAAGGGATACATTGGAACTAATAGGCGAAGGGATACATTGGAACTATTAGATGGAGGGATACATTGGAACTATTAGGTGGAGGGATACATTGGAACTATTAGGTTGAGGGATACATTGGAACCAATAGGCAGAGGGATACATTGGAACCAATAGGCAGAGGGATACATTGGAACCAATAGGTGGAGAGATACATTGGAACTAATAAATGAAGGGATACATTGGAACTAATAGGCGAAGGGATACATTGGAACTATTAGATGGAGGGATACATTGGAACTATTAGGTGGAGGGATACATTGGAACTATTAGGTGGAGGGATGCATTGGAACCAATAGGCGGAGGGATACATTGGAATTATTAGGTGGAGGGATACATTGGAACTAATAGGCGGAGGGATACATTGGAATTATTAAGTGGAGGGATACATTGGAACTATTAGGCAGATGGATACATTGGAACTAATAGGCGGAGGGATACATTGGAACTAATAGGCGGAGGGATACATTGGAACTAATAGGCGGAGGGATACATTGGAACTAATAGGCGGAGGGATACATTGGAACTAATAGGCGGAGGGATACATTGGAACTAATAGGCGGAGGGATACATTGGGCTCCAGGGCTGTTTCATGAGGTGTGAAAGGAAAAAGGCAAAAAGAGTGGGGACAATATTTAAGCCAGAAATGTGGGTGTTTCTTGAGGGTTTGGGAGTGACTGTAGCTGGAATATTTATTGCTTTGTTCTCCCCTTAAGGATTTTGACAAGTTAATGGAAGCCATGAAGATGATTCTAGCCGAGGATGCCCATTCGGCCATTGTGTTTAACTGTCACAACGGCAAAGGAAGAACAGCCACAGCCATGGTTATTTCTGTCCTGGTATTCTGGCATTACAAGGTGGGTGTCTGTCTCAGCTCCTGGCCTCTTCTGCACAGTTGGTTTAAATGGGAAGAGGAGTTTATTTTTCCGGTTATCCTTAACACTGGTTGGTGGAGAGTTCTAGAATGTTGCTGATTCAGATTTTACAAGGGATAGCTTTGTTTTGAACGATGTTAAGTTGGCAAAGATTGACGGCTTCTTCTGGGTCTTTGAAAGATTGTACTGGTCTGAGATACAAGTTCCTGGGTGAGATTTTCCCATCCTGCCTTTGACAATACCCACTGCCAATATTAATGCCAATAACTGTGCATGGTTGGGGGGGGGGAATGATCTGAAGCTATCCTGTACCTTAAAACAGGTTTATTTCTAAGATGGTAACATCACAGTCTGGAATTTTACTATCCTACAGGAATTGGAGTGGGTGAATGAGGAAGAAATAACGATTAGGGGGCAGGAGTCTCCATCTGGCACCTTGAGCCTGCTCTGGCATTCAATAAGGCTGATCTTTTTGTGGACTCAACTCCACTTACCCACCTGCTCACCTTTAATTCCTTTACTGTTCAAAAATTTATCTATCTTACCCAAAAACATTCAATGAGGTAGCTTCAACTGGAATGGAATTCTACCGATTCACAACCCTTTGGGTGAAGAAATTCAAAGAACAAAAAAAAAATTCCTCCTCAACCCAATCCTAACTCTGCTTCCCCCTTACTTTGAGACCCTGCCTCCCCTAGTTCTAATTTCACCTGCCAGTGGAAGACCATGGAAAGGCCCATTGACCTCGGATTTTACAGTTTCAGGACGAGCAAGGCCAGAAACTCCCACCCCCAATTCCTCCAAGGCACCTGGAGTGAGCAGGTTTATTCACACTTACAACAATTCCCAATTTCTTCCCCAGTTGGAGACCAATTCCAATTCTCTTCCCACACCCAGTGACGCTCTAAGGCAGACTTTTGTCTGTTTCTATAGCTAGTCATTCCCAAATGGGTCGCTAGTCTGTCATCAGGGGGCTTATAGCACCCCTCAAGCTCCACATTGAGTGTGAGTCTCTCCTGCTCTTATTGCCAGCCGTTGGCATGTTTGGAAGGATTTTGCAGATTGATACTCAACTTATTTGCCCGCGTTATGGATGCATCTCTCAATTGGAGGCATCTTTGCTTAATTTCCAACTTTAGAGCATTAACAGGTGACATCTGAAAATGCCAGCCCCTCTTTTACAGATTTGGAGATACCTGTGTCAATATAATGTGACTGAGTAAACACCATCCATTATTGAGCCCCTGTGGACTCATATCCTGATGATGATGGAACAGGTTCTGTCCCGTGTCCCTCCCATGTTCTGATAGCAGCATTCCCAGACAAATCATTGACTCTTAGTGTAGAAAGAGGCCATTTAACCCATCGAGTCTGCTCTGTATCCTCATTACCCCACGCATGTACCCTAGCTAGTCCCCCTGGCACTAGGGGCAATTTAGCATGGCCAATCCAACTATCTTTTGGAAACCAGAGCACCTGGGGGAAACCCACGCAGACATGGGGAGAATGTGTAGACTCTGCACAGACAGTGACCCGAGCCGGGAGTCGAACCTGGGTCCCTGGTGCTGTGAGGCAGCTGTGCTAACCACTGTGTCACCGTGCTGTCCCAAATGAAGACACATTTGGGGAAATTTCCCCATTCTACCCTCAGTGAGAATTGTAGCAGTTGGGGAGTGGGGGTAAGAGGCAAACAGCCACTGACCTCAGATGGGATTTACCAGTTCTGAGGCGAGCGAGGCTGGAAAACCCCACCCACTTGGCCCAGGCTCTTATTTTTCCAACCTGGAGTTGGGAATGTGGGTCATGGATATATTTGCAATGGCCCTTTGCAGTGGGATCGAGGCTGACTGTTGTGTCCAATCAAGATCAGTAAAGTTTTGCAACACCAATTTAAAATCCAACCAATTTATTTGATAGTAAATCCACGAGCTTTCAACACTATGTTGTGCCTTCGTCAGGCAAATGCAGTTTGCCTGACGAAGGCACAACATAGTAAATCCACGAGCTTTCGACACTATCAAATAAATTGGTTAGATTTTAAATTGGTGTTGCAAAACTTTACTGAGTTTACCCCAGTCCAACGCCGGCATCTCTACATCCAATCAAGATGACAGCGTCATGGTAACATCACAAGACTAGTTAATCCAGAGGCCCAGGCTACTGCTCTGGGGACAGGAGTTCAAATCCTGCCAAGGCAGCTGGTGGATTTAAAATACAAAGTAGGAATTGGAAAGCTAGTCTCAGTAATTGAGATCATTGTTCGAAAAACCCATCTGGTTCACTAATGCCCCTTTAGGGAAGGAAATCTGCTATCCTTATCTGGTCTGGCCTACATGTGACTCCAGAGCCACATTTCAGCCTCTGAAATGACCATTCAAAACTGTTCAGGAGGGCAATTAGGGAAGGGCTACAAATTCTGGCCCCTTAACAATGTTCACTTTCTGAAATGAATGAATAAAATTGCTTGGCTGGGCTGGGCAGGTAGCTCGGGCCTGGATCTGAATAACGTTAACAATGCGTCTTTGTTTCAACTGTGGTAGACTCTGGATCTGTCTTCTTGAACTGCCCCCTGAGGGTGGGAGATGATAGCAAAGGAGTGGCAGTGTGGCACAGTGGTTAACACTGCTGCCTCACAGTGTCAGGGACCCGGGTTCAATTCCTTGGGTGATTGTCTGTGCAGAGTTTACACGTTCTCCCCATGTCTGCATGGGTTTCCTCTGGATACTCTGGTTTCCTCCCACGGCCCAAAGATGTGAGGGTTAGGTGGATTGGCTGTGCCGAATCGCCTCTTAGTGGTCAACGATGTATAGGTTAGGTGGATCGGCCATGCTAAATTGTCTCTTAGTGTCCAAGGATGTGCAGTTCAGGTGGATTGGCCATGCTAAATGTGTGGGGTTTACAAGGATAGGGTGGAGGAGAGGGCCTCAGTATCGTACTCTGTCAGAGGGTTGATGCAGACTTGATGGGCTGAATGGCCTCTTGCGCACTGCGGGGATTCTATGATTCTCAGACAGATCAGGGTGAATATGGGTTCATCTCTCAGCAGAACACAATGGAGTGGAGTGTGTGGAGGTGGGTAGCTGTGGGGTGGGGGGCTTAGACCTCCTCAGCGACCTCACACAAACAAGAAAACTATTGGCTGGGTCAGCTTCTGGCTCCGAGCCCTAACGATGCAGATACTGGGTATTGGTGCTGTGATGCACACCATGGTTCAATAGCTGGCTCACACAAGGAGAATCATGGGGGTGCTGAAGGCCGATTGGTGGAAACATCTTGACGCGTCCATCGGTGTTTTCGGGAGGAGGGGGTTGGTGGGGTCGGGGGGTGGGATGAAAGGAGTTTCAGTGATTGAGGAAGGTCAGGCCAGGGTAAATCTTTCTGGGAAATTCCCCCTGCTACGCTCTCAGCCCTGACGTTCCCGGTTCTTTGTACAGGGTATTCCCGAATCCAGCGAGGATGAGTTGGTGAGCGTGCCGGATGCCAAGTACACGAAGGGAGAGTTTGAGGTAAGTGGCGGGGGGGGGCAGTGATTTGTCAGGACTCTCGCTGTGATTCACTCACACAAATCCAGTATTGGTGCGTGAATGTCACCTTACCCTCCCTGTGACGTGGGCTTCTACTCCCCCTCGATCTCCAGGCTCTGCGCTGCGTCTCTGTGACCCGCAGAGTGCTGGCTTTCTCCGTGCCCCACGGGGCTAAGGTGGATTATTACAAAGAAAATTAGAGCACAGGAACAGGCCCTTCGGCCCACCCGCACCGACCATGCTGCCCATATGAACTAAAACCCCTACCCTTCCAGGGAACACATCCCTCTATTCCCATCCTAGTTCTATTTTTTATTAAGACGCCCCTTAAAAGTCACCGTTATATCTGCTTCTACTCCCTCCCCTGGCAACGAGTTCCAGGCACCCACCGCCCTCGGTGTAAAAAAAACTTGCCTCGTACGTCTCCTTTAAACCTTGCCCCTTGCCCTTTAACCTGTGCCCCCTAGTAATTGACTCTTCCACCCCAGGGAAAAGCTTCTGACTATCCACTCTGTCCATGCCCCTCATCTTGTAGATTTCTATCAGGTCTCTCCTCAACCTCTGTCGATCCAGTGAGAACAAACCAAGTTTCTTCAACTTCTCCTCGTAGTTAATGCCCTCCATAACAGGCAACATCCTGGTAAATCTTTTCTGTCCCCTCTCCAAAGCCTCCACATCCTTCTGGTAGTGTGGTGACCAGAATTGAACACTATATTCCAAGTGCGGCCTAACTATAAGGTTCTATAAAGCTGCAATATGATTTGGTACTTTTTAAACTCACTGTAATCACATTTTGGTTAGATGGTGAGAGTTTCTTTTGTTTGTTCTTCTTTCTGGGGGTTGCCTTTTGGGCTTTGTCCCTGTGTTTGTCTGTATTTAGTTTGGTCAAAAAGAATGTGCCTTCACTCACTCCCCTTAGGGTCACGAGCAGGCCCCAACCCAATAAGTTGATAAGTATATGGAAGAGAAGGGAATGGTTTAGTTTGGAGGGGCATTGCTTTTTATATTGGTCGGCGCAACATCGAAGGCCCAAGGGCCTGTTCTGTGCTGTAATGTTCTATGGTCTATAATAAAGACCCAGTTTGGTAGAGGATCCCAGGGGAGACCGTGGTGTAGTGGTAACTGGACTAGGAATCTGGGCAGCATAGATTCAAATCCCACCACAGTGGGAATTAAATTCAATCAATAAAATCTAGAATATAAAGCTACTACCAATATTGGTGACAATGAGATGCAGGAGCAAAAGGAGGCTATTCGGCCCATCTGCCATTTGATGAGATCATTCTCTAACTCAATGCCAAGTTCCCACACCCAACCGCTAATCATAGAACCTTATAGTGCAGAAGGAGGCCATTTGGCCCATTGAGTCTGCACTGACCACAATCTCACCCATGCCCTACCTCCATAATCCCACTACTCCCCACATCCCGGGGCATTAAGGGACAATTTAGCATGACCTGCACATCTTCGAACTGTGGGAGGAAACCCACACCGATGTGGGGAGAATGTGCAAACTCCACAAAATAACCCAAGCCAGGAATCGAACCCAGGTCCCTGGCGCTGTGAGGCAGCAATGCTAGCCACTGTGTCACCTTTAGTCTATTGAAGACTATGAGATATGGGAGCAGAAACAGACCATTCAGCCCATCGAGTCTGCTCTGCCATTCAACGAGATCATGATTGATCTGGTGAGAGAATTCTCAACTCCACTTTCCCATCTTATCCCCATAACCCTCGATTCCCTTACTGATTAAAACTCTGCCCGTCTCGGCCTTGAATATAATGACCCAGTCTCTGCAGCCCTCTGTGGGAAAGAATTCTACAGATTCACTTCCCTTTGAGAGAAGAAATTCCTCCTCATCTGTCTCAAATTAATAAACTTTCAAAAAAACCCCATTCTGGTTCACTTTAGGGAAGGAAATCTGCCGTACTTACCCGGACTGGCCTATGCGTGACTCCAGAGCCACAGCAATGTGGGTGACTCTCAATTGACCCTCTGAAATGGCCGAGTATTCAGTTCAAGGGGCAATTAGGGATGGGCAACAAATGTTGGCCGTTGCCAACGATGCCCCCACTATGAGAATAAGAAGAAACTGAGATGTCTCACTTGGGTAGCCACTGTTGCCAGGGTAACAGGGCCTAATTGCTCAGTGGTGGCCAGATGGACGCTCACAGGGTATTTTCTGGGTTGAAAATGGCAGGAACTTGTCCATTGGCACTTGTTACCCATACTGAGGTAACAAGTTGATGTAAGGGCCAACTAATTTGTTCTGGCGCAGAGGGATTCAGGCAGAGAAGGCCACATCGCTAAGCGCAGGCATTAATCTCGGGCACCTTTCCCTGCAGATTGTCATGCAGATTGTTCGATTGCTGCCTGACGGGCACAAGATGAAGAAGGAAGTGGACTTGGCTTTGGACACGGTCAGCGAGACCATGACCCCGATGCACTATCACCTGAGAGAGATCATCATCTGCACTTACAGGCAGGTGAGTGACTCACTGCGCCACTGGGTACACGGTGGCGGGGAGGGAGGCGCCACTGGGTACACGGTGGCGGGGAGGGGGGCGCCACCGGGTACACGGGGGCGGGGAGTGGAGGGCCACCGGGTACACGGGGGTGGGGGGTGGGGGGGTGGTGGTGCTTCAGGCTGGCTTTGCAAATGGCTCGACTCAATTGAGAAGCTACTGGGTGCATCGAACAGCCGACCTGTGGGGCCTTTGGCAGCGGATGGGCAGATTGGCCTCCCTCATTTGATAACAGGAGTTTTGTCACCATTTTGAATGTGAGCACTATGTCAAATGTGAGGCGAAAATACAACCATCCAATGGGGTTTGAGCTGGACAACGGTTCGGAACAGGAGTAGGCCATTCTGTCCGTCGACCCTGCTCCTGGTGTCAACCCTCGTGTCCGTTTTACCTGAGTGTTGATGGGCTGGAGATTATCATGGTTTTTATTCCACTTACATTACGACTTTGGAAAATAACAAACCAGGAATCAAAACCAAAGATTGATTAGGGAGTGGAATGCCCTGCCTGCAGCAGTTGTAGATGCGCCAAGTTTGGTGGCGTTTAAGAGGTTAGTTGATAAGTATATGGAAGAGAAGGGAATGGTTTAGTTTGGAGGAGCATTGCTTTTTATATTGGTCGGCACAACATCGAAGGCCGAAGGGCCTGTTCTGTGCTGTAATGTTCTATGTCCTAAAACAGTTGTGTTTTAATTCCAATCTATTCCAGAGGAATGATGATAGGGGAGTTGCCTCTAAGTGCTGTATACATCACCTCCACCATTTGCTGAGAATTCTGAATTCTTGTTCAGCGAAGCTTTGGTGGTAGCATCGTGGTACTGTCACTGGGCTAATAACCCAGAGACCCAGGCTAAATCTCTGGGGACCCAGGTTCAAATCCCACCGTAGCAGATGGGGAAATTTAAATTCAATAAAAAATGTGAAATTAAAATTCCACTGATGACCACGAAACTATTGCCAATTGTCTGAAAAATCCATCTGGTTCGCTAATGTCCTTTAGGGAAGGAAATCTGCTGTCCTTACCCAGTCTGGCCTACGTGTGACTCCAGAGCCACAGAAATGTGGTTGGCTCTTAACTGCCCTCGGAAATGGTTGGGTGAGACACACGGTTCGTGAGCAACAAAACAAAGAATAGTACAGCACAGGAAACAGGCCCTCCAAGCCTGTACCGCGCATTGGTCCAACTAGACGATTGGTTTGTATCCCTCCATTCCCAGGCTGCTCATGTGACTATCCAGGTAATTCTTAACTGATGCCACCACCCTACTTGGCAGCGCATTCCAGGCCCCCACCCAATATCGGAGTTATAACCTCGCCCCCTCTCACCTTGAGCCTGTGATCCCTCCTGATCATCACTCCGAGCTGGGAAAAGGCTCCTGACTGTTCACCCTATCCATACCACTCATAATTTTGTACACCTCTATTAGGTCTCCTCTCATTCTCTATCTTTCCAGGGAGAACAACCCCAGTTTACCCAATCTTTCTAATATTCCAGAATGAATAATTAAAACTCAACTATCTTTCAGAACACAGACTGGACCTGGCAATGTTAGTGAGAGGTTGATTTGATTTATTATTGTCGCATGTTTTGGAATACAGTGAAAAGTATTGTTTCTTGCATACTATTCATAGAGAAGGAGAGAGTACAGAATGCAGTGTTACAGTCAAAGAATAAAAACAGCATGGGAAACAGGCCCTTCAGCCCAATGAGCCCGCGCCACTACCCCGATGTTCCCACCTCTATCTGTGATCCCTGTCTACGTTTATAGATCTATGGTCTATAAATGTAGGCCATATATGGTCAAGTGTCTGCAGAACCCTCCTTTCCCAGACAGTGGCAGAGGCAGAGTCAATAAACATTCGTAAGGCTGAGTTCAACAAGTTCTTAACTAATAAGGGAGTCAAAGGCCATAAGGGGTTGACAGAAAATGGCATTGAAGCCACAATTAGATCTACTGTGTTCCTCACTGAATGGTAGAGGAGGTTTGAGGGGTCAATCCTGATCCTAACTGGTACGTGTGTGTATATATACTGTGTAAAGTTTTACAACACCAATTTTAAATCCAACCGATTTATTTGATAGTAAATTCGCGAGCTTTCGACACTATAGCCTTCATCAGGCAAATGCAGTGTTCTGGTCTGCAATAGCACACATCAGCACAGACAATCAGAGATTGCTGATTAGAATGCGAATCCTTACATCTAACCTGCTATTGAAGTGTTAAAGTGGCTAACAATGTGTGAAGGGAATCCTGAGCATTGGTTAGAGAATTGTGTATTTTCTCCAGACAGCACAGTAAGTGAGGTTTTTTGCTAACCCAGGCAAGTTACGGGGGTTACAGATAGTGTGTCATGAAGCCAAGATCCCTGTTAAGACCGTCCTCATGTGTGCGGAGCTTGGCTATCAGTCTCTGCTCAGCGACTCTGCGCTGTCGTGTATCACGAAAGCCCCCTTGAAGAACATTTACCCGCAGGTCGGAGGCCGAATGCCCATAACTGCTGAAGTGTTCGCCCACAGGAAGGGAACTGTTTTGCCTGGTGATTGTTGAGCGATGCTCATTCATCTGCTGTCGTAGTGTCTGCATGGTCTCCCCAATGTACCATGCTTCGGGACATCCTTTCTTGCAACGTATTAGGTAGACAACGTTGGCCGAGTTGCAAGAGTATGTACCGTGTACCTGGTGAATGGTATCCTCACGTTTGATGTCGTCCATGTCTATGATCTGGCATGTCTTGCAGAGGTTGCTGTGGCAGGGTTGTGTGGTATTGTGGTCACTGTTCTCCTGAAGGTTGGGTAGTTTGCTGCGAACAATGATCTGTTTGAGGTTGTGCGGTTGTCTGAAAGCAAGAAGTGGGGGGGTGGGGATGGCCCTAGTGAGAACAAGTGACCACAATACCACACAACCCTGCCACAGCAACCTCTGCAAGAAATGCCAGATCATAGACATGGACGACATCATCAAACGTGAGGATACCATTCACCAGGTACATGGTACATACTCTTGCAACTTGGCCAACGTTGTCTACCTAATACGTTGCAAGAAAGGATGTCCCGATGCATGGTCTCCCCAATATACCATGCTGTCACTACGACAGCAGATGAATGAGCATCGCTCAACAATCACCAGGCAGAACAGTTCCCTTCCTGTGGGTGAACACTTCAGCAGTTATGGGCATTTGGCCTCCAACCGGCAGGTAAATGTTCTTCAAGGGGGCCTTCGTGACACACGACAGCGCAGAGTCGCTGAACAGAGACTGATAGCCAAGTTCCGCACACATGAGGACGGTCTTAATAGGGATCTTGGCTTCATGACACACTATCTGTAACCCCCGTAACTTGCCTGGGTTAGCAAAAAACCTCACTTACTGTGCTGTCTGGAGAAAATACACAATTCTCTAACCAATGCTCAGGATTCCCTTCACACACATTGTTAGCCACTTTAACACTTGAATAGCAGGTTAGATGTAAGGATTCGCATTCTAATCAGCAATCTGTGACTGTCTGTGCTGATGTGTGCTATTGCAGACCAGAACACTGCATTTGCCTGACGAAGGCTATAGAGTCGAAAGCTCGCGAATTTACTATCAAATAAATCGGTTGGATTTAAAATTGGTGTTGTAAAACTTTACTGAGTTTACCCCAGTCCAACGCTGGCATCTCTACATCATATATATACCATAACAGGGCCAGTGGTAACACCTATATCAATGTTAGCTTAAAAAGGAAATTGGGACAGATCTGTGCGTGGATTTGGGCAAAGATGTCAATTGTTAAGTATCTGGGTAAGCAATTAAATTACTAAGGCACAGTATGCTGTTGATCAAGAGCTGGTAAATGGGATTAGTATAGATTGATATTTGATGGTTGGCGCTGTGTCACTCTACTGTACAACTTCAGGGTGTAAAAGTCTGCAAAGTGGAAGGTCCGATAAAGAATGAGGGAGAGGTGGGGAAATACAAGATTTTAAGACGTGTCAAATAGTTTATCTCTTATACACTTGTCAAGTCACTCCACATCATTGGCACATTTTTAACGTGTGAAAACAATTTGAATCAATATGTTCATTAATGTGAGGGATGTCAGCACAGGGGAAAACCAGAAAGCAATCCTTTTTGGGCCTCCAATGCCAAACGTCACCATGTACAGAGGAAAGCTCCCTCTGCTCCACCAAAGTGAAACTCAGCAAGAATTCACAGGCATCCAGGATTGCTGATTTTGTGGCTCAATTTCAATCTTATTCTAAATTCAAAGCTGGAATAGTCCAGCAATAATGCTACGTTTAAGAATTGGGATTCAATAACCCAAAAGATGTACAGAAACAAATCAACTTTATCAAAGATTTTAATGGGTGTGAATATCAATTCTCTGTCATCAGGATAACCAAAAACATGATCCAATGCATTAAATTCTGCTGCAAAGAGCCTAGTAATCAACAAATATAATTCAGTCTGAATAAAAGCCCCAAAAAGCCTAATTTAAGAATTTTTTTTTTTACCATCTAAATTTCTACATTCTCTAGATTCACACTGGGGATCTGGGATCTTTCCAGTTCCTTGCCCAATTGGCATTTCTGTACCTGAAAGCTGAGTAATTTAATGCAGGCAGATTATTCATCTGCGTAGGTATCACACTGGACCAAATCCTCAATCAATGCTTAAATGCACACACTTTTTGGTTGGGAAGCAACCAGATGAAGTAATCCTGGGTTATTCTCCACCCCTCCTGAGCCCAGAGGGCACAAAACATCAATTGCTTTTTTTAAAAATTTATTTATTAGTGTCACAAGTAGACTTTAACTCTGCAATGAAGTTACTGTGAAAAGTAACTCCGGGAAGTCCATTAACTTGCCACTGAACAGGAATTTGATCTGGAATCATCCTAAGTGTATGGTTCGTTATTACTCTCAGCAGAGAAAAAGGATTTCTAATTTTGCATCAGCAGCTTTTGAAAAGGACTTTTGGTTTAGTAAGAAAACTGAAAATGGCTAAAAGATTTAAATCTGTATCAGCGAGTTGAAGTTAAATGCACCAGCACCATGTACACAGAGTGAAGTGGCATGGGAATTAAATTTCACCGTCAGTTTCTAAACCAATTAACTCCCTCTAATATTATTCAACTTCTGGTAGCCTGATCTTCTCTGACTACAAATATACATCACCTACAGTGTCTGCTTCCTGTTCCCCATCAGCATTATCACTAGCTTCATAGAGTCATAGAGCCCCACAGCCATAGCTGGGGTGTAGAGAAAGATCAACTTAATGCAAGGTAGGTCCATTCAAAAGTCTGATGGCAGCTGGGAAGAAGCTGTTCTTCAGTTGGTTGGTATGTGACCTCAGACTTTTGTATCTTTTTCCTGATGGAAGACAGTGGAAGAGAGAATGTCAGGGGTCTTTGGTTATGCTGGCTGCTTTCCTGAGGCAGTGGGAAGTGTAGATGGAGTCAATGGATAGGAGGCTGATTTGTGTGATGGATTGGGCTACATTCATGACGCGTTGTAGTTTTTTTGCAGTCTTGGGCAGCGCAGGAGCCCATACCAAGCTGTAATACAACCAGAAAGGATGCTTTCTATGGTGCATCTGTAAAAGTTGGCGAGAGTCACAGCGGACATGCCAACTTTCCTTAGCCTCCTGAGAACGTAGAGATGTGGAAGGGCTGGAAAAGTGTGGAAAAGAAATGAGTAATGTACTGTTACAGCAACCTCTGCACTGCTGCCTTTTTAGTACATTTAATCACTTGTATTTCTAATTCAATGTAGTGTTCAGTGTCTGAATTAAAACTGAGCTTGTTATTGAATGTCACCAGTAGATGGGGCACTCGTTCCACGCGCAGTAGATGGAGCAGTCGTAGTGAGCTGGATCTGTGGTGTTAAACAGATCCATCGCTTCACAGCAAGAACCCACTATCACCATCGCTGTAGAGTGGACAGTGCGGGAGTGGGAAATCCCTCTTTCTAAAACCGATTGATGAACAGAAGGAAAGAAAATTCAGGAATTCCACCCATTGACACTTAATATTTCAATGAAGCTAATTAAAGCCCCCTCCCTCCCCCAATGACTAAGATTTTTTGGTGATGCATCGTTTTGCCCCTTGGTTTTTGGGTCAAAGGGGCTGCGGTGCTTCCTGGAGCGTTAGCGGGCAAGACTGCCCACCAATCCACCCAGAGAGGTGACTAAAAGCTTCATCCATCATCGATATTTGATTTGTTAGTGTCCCATGTAGGCTGACATTAACACTGCAATGAAGTTGCTTTTAAAATCCCCAAGTCGCCACATCCTGTTGCTGATGTTGACAAAGTTGAGGATCGGTTGAGGGAAATAAGGATTACAAGGAAAGAGGTGTTGGGGCTGTTAGGCAGCTTAAAGACATATAAAGCGCCGGGGCCTGATGGCATTTACCCCAGGCTGCTAAGGGAGTCGAGGGAAGACTTGGCTGGGCCTCTGACGCAAATCTTTGTCTCTTCCTTGGACACAGGTGAGGTCCCAGAGGACTGGAGGATAGCAAACGTAGTACCGTTGTTTAAAAAAGGTCAGAGGGATCATCCAGGGAACTATAGGCCGGTGAGCTTGACTTCAGTTATAGGTAAGCTAATGGAGAGGATCCTTAGGGACAGGATGTATGAGCATCTGGAGCGCTGCGATCTGATCAGGGATACGCAGCATGGCTTCGTCAAGGGGAAGTCTTGTCTTACAAATCTAGTGGAATTTTTTGAAGAAGTGACAAAAACAGTTGATGAAGGACAGGCTGTTGATGTCGTCTACATGGATTTCAGTAAGGCGTTTGACAAGGTTCCTCATGGTAGACTGATAGAGAAGGTGAAGGCGCATGGGATACAGGGTCGGGTATGTAGATGGGTCGAGAACTGGCTCGGGAGGAGGAGACAGAGGGTAGTAGTGGAAGGCTCTTTTTCCGGCTGGAAGCCTGTCACTAGTGGAGTGCCACAAGGCTCAGTACTAGGTCCTCTTCTATTTGTGGTCTACATAAACGACTTGGAAGTAGGGGTAGGTGGTGAGATCAGCAAATTTGCTGATGACACCAAGATGCTTGGATTGGCGGGTACAGAAGAGCAGTGTCAGGCAATACAACAGGACATAGACAGGTTGGTAGACTGGGCAGATAGATGGCAAATGGAATTTAATCCGGATAAATGCGAGGTGATGCATTTTGGCCGGAAAAATGTAGAAGAGAGTTATAGGATAAAAGGTAAAACTATACGGAGCATAGAGACGCAGAGAGGCTTGGGGGTGCAGGTTCACAAGTCTCTGAAGGTGTCCTCACAGGTGGAGAAGGTGATAAAGAAGGCGTATAGTATGTTAGCTTTCATAGAAAAGGGTATAGAATACAAGAGTAGGAGTTTGATGTTGCAGTTGTATACAACTTTGGTTAGGCCTCACTTGGAATACTGCGCCCAGTTCTGGTCTCCGTACTATCGGAAGGATGTGGAGTCCTTGGAGAGAGTGCAGAGGAGGTTTACCAGGATGCTGCCTGGTATGGAAGGACTGTCCTATGAGGAACGATTAGATAGACTGGGGTTGTTTTCCCTTGAAAGACGTCGGCTTAGAGGGGATCTCATAGAGGTGTATAAGATTATAAGGGGTATAGATAGAGTAAATGGAGGTAAACTTTTTCCACCTTCAGAAATGGATAGGACGAGGGGTCATGGCCATAGGGTGAGGGGGGCTATGTATAGGACGAATATTAGAGGGCAGTTTTTCACACAAAGGGTAGTGGGGGTGTGGAATGCACTGCCGAGTAAGGTGGTGGGAGCAGGCACGCTGGGGCTGGTTAAGGGTCTCTTGGACAGCCACATGAGCGGTATGCAGATAGAGGGATATATTAGGACTGTTTAACTACGGCTTTTTTCCACAGGTAATTCGGTCCATACTTGACCAACATTGAGCGTGCATTCGGCAGGTGGTGCGAGTACAGCTCTTGGATGTTGATTCATGGGTTGCCTGGTACCTCATGTCGTAAATGAGTGCTTTATGTGGACCATCTGAAGGGCACCATGACAGCTCAGAGACTATCGATGTGGCTGTGCAGACACTTGGAATTGGGCCGGTGTCTGCGGGAGTTTGCGCGTTCTCCCCGTGGTTGCGTGGGTTTTCTCCGGGCGCTCCGGTTTCCTCCCACAACCCAAAAATTCGCTCTTAGGCTGATTGGGAAACAAATTGTCCCTATAGTGAGAGTCTTCCATATTAGGAATAACCTAAATCTATAATAGGATAATGGAATTGCTACTATATAGTTATGACGGCGGCGCGGGCTCGTTGGGCCAAAGGGCCTGTTTCCCGTGCTGTGTTGCTCTTTTAATAAAAAAAAAAAAAAATTCTGGTGCCTGTACGTGTACACTGAGGGAGAATTTAACATGGTCAATGCACCAAACCAGCAGGTCTTTTTGGAACGTGTGGGGAAACCGGAGCACTCTAAGGAAACCCATGCAGACATGGGGAGAATGTGCAGAATCCACACAGACTGTGACCCAAATTGGGAATCAAACCCTGGTCCTTGGCACCGTGAGACAGCAGTGTTAATCACTGTGCCACCCATTATAGATCAGGTGTAGTGAAAGATCAACCTAATACAAGGTAGGTCCATCCTGACAGTAGCAGGGAAGAGGCTGTTCTTGAGTCAGTTGGTACGTGACCTCAGACTTTAAGGCCTACACAGTGAGGAGGCCTGACTGGATTGCGGGAAGCAGACTGACAGTTCTGGGGAGGGGGCAGACCAGGCAAACATCTGTTAACCTCAGGGCAGGCGAGGCTGGGAAATCCCAACGATGGAGTTTGGGCCGGGAGGCCTGATTTCGCTCAGCAATGGAGGCGTTCCCTCCCGCTCCACCAAGGCCCAACTCCCCCTGCGTTGCTGCTTATGTAAAACTAAGCCCCCCTGTGGCTGAATCTCAGCAACTCCTTTGGAAATACTCCGGCACTTCATTAACAAATTCCCCAATTCATCACATTTCGACAGACTTGTCACTCAGCATAGTAGCACAGTGGTTAGTACTGCTGCCTCCCAGCACGATTCCCGTCTTGGTCACTGTGTGTGTGTGCGTGCGCAGAATCTGCATGTTCTCCCTGTGTCTGCATGGGTTTCCTCCAGGTGCTCCAATTTCACCCTACCGTCCAAAGATGTACAGGTTAGGTGGATTGTCCATGCTAAATTGTCACTTAGTAACCAAAGATGTATATAGGTTTAGCTACACTTTAAATTGATAAAAGATGTTGTGATAACATCCAACACAGTCTCCTCATTCATAGGTGTGCAGGTTAGGTGGATTGGCCAGTCTAAATTGACCCTTAGTGTCAGGAGGATTAACAGGGTTACAATTGTGGTCAGTACAGACTTGATGGGCTGAATGGCCTCCTTCTGTAGGGATTCAATTCAGTAATTGCTGACAGAAAGTTGTGACTGGGAAGTTTTGGGCAGAGAACTCTGGGTCGGTGAAGATACACAACAGGATTTATTAATTACCATCGAGTCTTCGAACTGGGGGAGCCACTGTTTTCCTGTGGGGGGCAGGGGGGGGGAGTGAGTAGAGGGAGGCGGTGGGGAGTGGGTGAGATACTGAGGGTGAATTGTGGCAGTGACAGCTGTCCCATCGACACTGCGGACTGCCATCAGTTCCCACCTCGGCACAAGATATCCTTTTTATCCGAGGGACTCTTTCACTTCCTATCCACAGATCCATCAGAGCCCAATGTGGCCCTTCAGCCCCTCACCACCTCCCCTAACCCCTTCCACACTCCAGTGAATTAACTCAGCCCAGAAGAACATTCATGAAACATTGAGACACAGAAGCTCACTCTCTCGCTTGCCCCTTCCTGATCACAGGGCTGTTTATTACTGCCACACAATCATCCCCATTTCTCCCCACTCATTCCCTCATGACTCCCTCCACACCTACCCCACTCCCCAGAGTAGTTGCCTCCTTCAGGAAATTAGGATTGTTTAAGGAATTGCTCCAATCCAGACTCTGCTTGTGTTTTTCCCTGTGGAATGTGCAAAGAAGGTCAGAGGACCCGGGAACACCACTGATCATTGAAAAGACGCAGTAAAATATCAAATAAGAGTACTCCCCCCGCCCCCTCCCCACCCCACACCTATCTGTCTGATTTCCCCAGAATTTTTACACGCGTGGCGACACACTTCCCAGGGTCGAACATGCTGGGTGACACGGTTCCCACAGTCAGGCAGAGACACTCTCACTTTCTTCCTGTTACACATACACGGTGGCACAGCTGCCTCACAGCTCCGTGGACCCAGGTTCAATTCCCAGCTTGGGTCACTCTGTGCCGAATTTGCACATTCTCCCTGTGTCTGTGTGGGTTTCCTCCCACGGTGCAAAAGATACACCGGTAAGAATAAAGAACAAAACAGCATGGGAAACAGGCCCTTCAGCCCAATGAGCCCGCACTGCCATTCTGATGTCCCCACCTCTACCCGTGATCCTTGTCCATGTTTGTAGATCTATGGATTAAAAACCAAATTTGAGACAATTTAGGGAGAATTTGTTTTGCCAATTAGCCTAAGAGCACATCTTTGGGATGTGGGAGGAAACTGGAGCACCCGGAGAAAACCCACGCAAGCACGGGGAGAATGCGCAAACTCCCACAGACACAGGCCCAAATCCATGTATCTGCACAGCACAGCGATAGTCACTGAGCTGTCGTGTTGCCCATCAAATGGTCCAGGTCAAGCGTATACTAACCACGTGAAGCAGTAGGATACTCTCAAAAAAGATCCAAGAGCAGCCCTCTCACGACCCATTGTGTGTATGCCCCTCGTTAGACAACAAGGTGGACCAAAGCACCTGTAGGATAAAAACAAGTACATCAATATCATCATCTATTTACACACTTCCCAGGGACTCCCAAGGCTCATGATCCCTATTTTAAATCAGTTTTCTATACCCCTCCATTCCCATTCTGTTCATGTGCCCATCTAAGTATTTCTTAAATAACTCCAGAGTACCTGCCTCCACCACTTTACTTGGCAGCGCATTCCATACCCCCACCACCCTTTGTGTGAAAAAACTCCCTCTAGCATCCAAATTATACCTTACCCCCCTCACCCTAAGCCCGTGACCCTTCGTGCTATTTGAGTCCATCCTAGGAAAAAGCTTAACCCTGTTTACTCTATCTATACCCCTCAATCTTGTACACCTCTATTAGATCTCCTCTAAGTCTATGTCTTTCTAAGGAAAACAGTCCCAATTTGCCTAACCTCTCCTCGTAACTCAGACCTTCCATACCAGGCATCATCCTGGTAAACCTCCTCTACACTCTCTCCAGAGTCTCCACGTCCTTCCGGTAGTAAGGCGACCAGAACTGGACACAGTATTCCAAATGAGGTCTAACCAACGTTTTATATAACTGCAACATTAAAGGCCAGCTCTTGTACTCTATACCCCTTCCTATAAAGGCTAGCATACTATATGCTTTCTTCACAACCTTCTCCACTTGCTCTGCCACCTTCAGAGCCTTGTTCACCTGCACCCCCAGGTCCCTCTGTGTTTCTATAATCTTAATAGGTCTACCCTTTATCATATACCTCCCCTCTACATTCTTTCTCCTGAAATGCATCACCTCACTTTTATCAGGATTGAATTCCACCTGCCATCTGTCTGCCCAAGCTACCAGCCTATCTATATCCTGCTGCATCGCCTGACAATGCTCCTCACTATCCGCAAGTCCAGCCATCTTTGTATTGTCTAAAAACTTGCTGATCACTCCACTTACTTCCTCTTCCATGTCATTTATATATATTACAAATAGAAGAGGTCCCAGTACTGAGCCCTGCGGCACACCACGAGTGACCGACCTCCAGCTAGAAAAACACCCTTCTACTATTACTCTGTCTCCTATTACTAAGCCAGTTACTTATCCATCTAGCTACCTGTCCTTGTATCCCATTTGCCTTGACCTTCTCGACTAACCTCCCATGAGGGACTTTGTCAAACGCCTTACTAAAATCCATATAGACAACATCAACAGCTCGCCCTTCGTCCACTGTTTTCGTCACCTCCTCAAAAAATTCTACCAGATTTGTAAGGCACGACCTCCCCTTAACAAATCCATGCTGCGTATCCCTAATCAGATCGCATTGCTCTAAGTGCCTATACATCCTATCTCTAACAATCTCCTCCAACAGCTTCCTTACCACTGATGTCAAACTCACCGGCCTATAATTTCCAGGGTTATCCCTACTACCCTTTTTAAACAACAGTACAACATTAGCTATTCTTCAGTCCTCTGGGATCTCACCTGTCTCCAAGGAAGAGACAAAGATTTGTGTCAGAGGCCCAGCAATTTCACCTCGCACCTCCCTAAGCAGTCTGGGATAAATGCCATCAGGCCCCGGAGATTTGTCAGTTTTAATGCTACCTAGAAGCTCTAACACTTCCTCCCTCGGTATGGATACTTCCCTCAACTGGTCCACAGCTCCTTCAGAGACAGGAGCTGTCAACAAGCCCCTCTCCTTTGTGAATACTGACGCAAAGTATTCATTCAGATGCACTGGCCATGCTAAATTCTCCCTCAGTGTACCCGAACAGACACCAGAGTGTGGGCAAGTAGGAGATTTTTCACAGTAACTTCATTGCAGTGTTAATGTAAGCTTAGTTGATTCCCTCACCAACCACAATCATAAAATTCCCACAGTGCAGAAGGAGGCCATTCAGCCCATCGAGTCTGTACTGACCACAATCCCACCCAGGCCCAATCCCTATAACCCAATGCATTTATCCTAGCTAGTCCCCCTGACAGTAGGGGGCAGTTTAGCGTGGCCAATCCCCCTAACCCACAATTCTTTGGATATGGGAGAAAATCAGAGCAGCCGGAGGAAACTTTTAACTTCTTAAAAGCACCCAGGAGAAGATCTTCTTCTCTGGAATGGGGAGAGATGGTTTAACCCGAAAACAGACCCTCCTAACAGTTTTAGGAAGTTTCTCTATTCCTGCACGGTTTGGGCCTTTGTTCCCGAGTGACTGTTTATGTGGGCTTACCAAAAAAGTGTCAAGAAAGAACTGTGTTGACGTAGCGCCTGCCGTGGCCTCGGAATGTCCGGAATCTTTTAAGTCCGGCTTTGGAGACGTGCAGCGAGGTCCTGTCTCTGTGGCAGTGTAGCACTCCCTCAGTGCTGCATGGGAATGTCAGCTAAGGATATGTGCTCTGATGTGGGGGGTGGGGGGGAGGTGGAGGTGGTTGGTGAGAGAATCAGAAGTGAGAGGAATTGAGGTGGATCAAACCCAGAAAGAGTTGGTGCTAGGTTCAGGTTTTGGACAGTTGCGTGCGTAAGCCTCACGCAGAGGGACACTGGGGAGGAGTTTTACAGCCCCTCTCTCTGGTAGGATTTTCCAGTCCCGCCACGTCAATGGACTCAGCTAAGGGTATGTGCTCTGACCCATATTTTACACTTCCCACCACCCCCAAACCTGCCATAACCATTCTGTAAAATTCCCCCCTCCTCAATAATGATACAGATCAGGATCAGCCCAGGCTGATCCAAATCCTTCCCACCGGAATGCTCCAGTTTGATGGGATGGCCATCCCATCTCTTTTCATTGGACATTTTCCCTCTTCCTCCTTCCACCCCTGTCTCCTTTTCTCTTGTGCTCTCCATCTCTTTCTTCCGCTTTCTCCCCCACTGCCCCGCCCATTCCTTCCTCGGGGATTTTCACAGTAACTTCATTGCAGTGTTAATGTCAGCCTACTTGTGACATTAATAAATACACTTTAAACTTTTAAACTTAACATTTCTTGCTGTCTGTCCTCCCCATCTACCTATCTCCTCTGTTGGGATGGTGGTGGGGGTGGGGATGTCCTTTGGGGACAGTAGCCGTTTCCTGTTATGCAGCCTGCTGTGTGTGTGACTGTGCCCTGTGTGAGGTTCCTGTGAGCCCAGCACACAGCAGGGAAACAGTCCTGACTGGGCCTGTACAGGCCTCACTAACACCTTCTTATTCTATATTCATTCATGGCTTGTCGTGTCCCTCTCACTATTTTTCACTCTTTTTTTTTCTCTTTCTCATACACACTCTTTTCTCTCTCAATCTCTCTCTCTCTGTCTCTTTCTCCCTTTGTGTGTGTGTGTGTGTCTCTCCCTCTCTCTGTGTGTGTGTGTGTCTCTCCCTCTCTGTGTGTGTGTGTGTGTCTCTCTCCCTCCCTCTGTGTGTGTGTCTCTCTCCCTCTGTGTGTCTGTGTGTGTGTGTGTCTCTCCTCTTGTGTCTGTGTGTGTGTCTCTCCCTCCCTCTGTGTGTGTGTGTGTCTCTCCCTCTCCCTCTGTGTGTGTGTGTGTGTCTCTCCCTCTCCCTCTGTGTGTGTGTGTGTGTCTCTCCCTCTCCCTCTGTGTGTGTGTGTGTGTCTCTCCCTCTCCCTCTGTGTGTGTGTGTGTGTCTCTCCCTCTCCCTCTGTGTGTGTGTGTGTGTCTCTCCCTCTCCCTCTGTGTGTGTGTGTGTTCTCTCCCTCTCCCTCTGTGTGTGTGTGTTCTCTCCCTCTCCCTCTGTGTGTGTGTCTCTCTCTCCCTCTCCCTCTCCGTCTGTGTGTGTCTCTCTCTCCCTCTCCCTCTCCGTCTGTGTGTGTGTGTGTGCCTCTCCGTCTGTGTGTGTGTGTGTGTGCCTCTCCGTGTGTGTGTGTGCCTCTCCGTCTGTGTGTGTGTGTGTGTGTGTGTCTCTCCCTCTGTGTGTGGGTGTGTGTGTGCCTCTCCGTCTGTGTTGTGTGTGTGTGTTGTGCCTCTCCCTCTGTGTGTGTGTGTGGTGTGTGTGTGGTGCCTCTTCCTCTGTGTGTGTGTGTGTTGCCTCTCCCCTCTGTGTGGTGTGTGTGTGTGTGTGTGTGCCTCCTCCCTCTGTTGTGTGTGGTTGTCTGTGTGTGTTTGTGTGTGTCTCTCCCTCTGTGTGTGTGGTTGTGTGTGTGTCTCCCTCTGTGTGTGTGTGTGTGTGTGTCTCCTCCCTCTCTGTGTGTGTGTGTGTGTCTCTCCCTCTCTGTGTGTGTGGTGTTCTCTCCCTCTCTGTGTGTGTGTGTGTCTCTCCTCTTGTGTGTGTGTGTGTTCTCTCCCTCTCTGTGTGTGTGTGTGTGTCTCTCCCTCTCCCTCTCTGTGTGTGTGTGTGTCTCTCTCTCTCCTCTCTGTGTGTGTGTGTGTCCTCTCCCTCTCCCTCTGTGGGTGTGTGTTGTGTGTGTGTCTCTCCCTCTCTCTGTGTGTGTGTGTGTGTGTCTCTCCCTCTCTGTGTGTGTGTGGTGTGTGTCTCTCCCTCTCTGTGTTGTGTGGGGTGTTGTCTCTTCCCTCTCCCTCTGTGTGTGTGTGTGTGTTCCTCTCTCTCCTCTGTGTGTGTGTTTGTGTGCGCTCCTCTCCCTCTGTGGTGTGTGTGTGTGTCTCTCTCTCCTCCCTCTGTGTGTGTGTGTGTG